>MU914343.1:15530-26389 GCA_036418165.1 Cooperia oncophora | reverse complement strand
CCTCACTCTTCGAAATAGACCAGATTCTGATCAAAATTTTCTCCTAGGGTAGATTTGGCCGATACTTCGCCCCCGGAGATAATGTGTCAAACCCTCGAACGAGAGGGTCCACTTCAAACTGGAAAGCTTGGCGTCTGCAACCGATCCAGCTTTGTCGCGAATACTGAAAATAAAACTAAGGAACTAGCAGAGTACCCACTCACCCTCCCCCCCCCCCCCTTCCGCGCTCTCCTCCCCTCTAAGGCGAACAGCGAGGGTGGAACATTCTATTATGGATAACGTAGCGCATTTCATAATGCCTCAAAAGGCAGGATTCATTAGAAAAGTCCATTTTCATCACATTTCTTTATTCATCTTCGTCAGCCTGTCGTGACGTGGGTGCCCAGACTTCTTATCAGTGAGAGGAAACCGAGATAAGTGCTAAAATATCCCCACATTCACCACCCCTTCCTCCTATGACAAACGCGTTAACGGAATAATCCATTATGGATAACGTAGCGCATTTTAGAGAGCCCTACAAGTACAGGGCTCACAAAAAAGCCCATTTTCATCATATTTTTTATTCATCTTCGCCAGCCTGCCGCTTCCAGAGCTTTTTTACATGCACTAGTCGTCGATAGGCATGTAAAAAAAGACCGAGAGGAAAAACTCTCGCGAGAAGGAGAACAAGGGAAGGGTCAGTCGTTGTCGTAAGGGTGATGAACACTTGCTTTTTGGGCGTCTTTTGGAAACTAGTATCTTACTTGTAGCACTTGTTCGCAGAAACTGTGAATCCCCAGCAACATAGGAAAACTTTCTGCTGGTGAATCTCTAAAGTAACATCACGGGATGTGGTTCTTTTTCATGAAGATCTAATTAGACCTCGTTATCCTAGGGAAACTCAGTGTTGCGAGGTGAGATTGGCGCAAAAGAACCTTATTTTCCAGCTCAGCGGCAATGCTCTTGAAGAACTCTGTCTTGCAAAGAGGAACAGCAGCACTTCCACCACATTGGTTCCAGCGGCTTTTGTGTGACCAAGCAGCTTCCAGCTATGAATTACGCCGCCATGAGCAGAGTGTCCTTAATACACCCCTTCCCTCCAACCAGTCCTCAACTCCATCCCAGCGACATTCCAAATTTCAATCAAACCTTAGGGAGGGGACAGAGGATAAAGATTTACCAAACCCTTTTGGATGCGGCACTCATTCTACTCCCACTCAGGAACCTAAGGATGGCCCTCCCTCACATGGAAAACTTCTCACAGGGACCCACTTCACACGCGGAAGGAGGATCGGCCGGCGAAGCCGGCCGATCCGACTGGCCCTCCCTCACATGGAAAACTTCTCACAGGGACCCACTTCACACGCGGAAGGAGGATCGGCCGGCGAAGCCGGCCGATCCGACTGGCCCTCCCTCACATGGAAAACTTCTCACAGGGACCCACTTCACACGCGGAAGGAGGATCGGCCGGCTTCGCCGGCCGATCCGACTGGCCCTCCCTCACATGGAAAACTTCTCACAGGGACCCACTTCACACGCGGAAGGAGGATCGGCCGGCGAAGCCGGCCGATCCGACTGCCCTCCTCACATGGAAAAACTCTCACAGGACACTCACACGGGAAGGAGGATCGGCCGGCGAAGCCGGCCGATCCGACTGGCCCTCCCTCACATGGAAAACTTCTCACAGGGACCCACTTCACACGCGGAAGGAGGATCGGCCCTCCCTCACATGGAAAACTTCTCACAGGGACCCACTTCACACGCGGAAGGAGGATCGGCCGGCGAAGCCGGCCGATCCGACTGGCCCTCCCTCACATGGAAAACTTCTCACAGGGACCCACTTCACACGCGGAAGGAGGATCCGCCGGCGAAGCCGGCCGATCCGACTGGCCCTCCCTCACATGGAAAACTTCTCACAGGGACCCACTTCACACGCGGAAGGAGGATCGGCCGGCGAAGCCGGCCGATCCGACTGGCCCTCCCTCACATGGAAAACTTCTCACAGGGACCCACTTCACACGCGGAAGGAGGATCGGCCGGCGAAGCCGGCCGATCCGACTGGCCCTCCCTCACATGGAAAACTTCTCACAGGGACCCACTTCACACGCGGAAGGAGGATCGGCCGGCGAAGCCGGCCGATCCGACTGGCCCTCCCTCACATGGAAAACTTCTCACAGGGACCCACTTCACACGCGGAAGGAGGATCGGCCTCACATGGAAAACTTCTCACAGGGACCCACTTCACACGCGGAAGGAGGATCGGCCGGCGAAGCCGGCCGATCCGACTGGCCCTCCCTCACATGGAAAACTTCTCACAGGGACCCACTTCACACGCGGAAGGAGGATCGGCCGGCGAAGCCGGCCGATCCGACTGGCCCTCCCTCACATGGAAAACTTCTCACAGGGACCCACTTCACACGCGGAAGGAGGATCGGCCGGCGAAGCCGGCCGATCCGACTGGCCCTCCCTCACATGGAAAACTTCTCACAGGGACCCACTTCACACGCGGAAGGAGGATCGGCCGGCGAACCGGCCGATCGCGACTTGGCCGCTCCGCTCAGAATGTTATTTATTTGTTCATGGAAAACTTCTCACAGGGACCCACTTCACACGCGGAAGGAGGATCGGCCCTCCCTCACATGGAAAACTTCTCACAGGGACCCACTTCACACGCGGAAGGAGGATCGGCCGGCGAAGCCGGCCGATCCGACTGGCCCTCCCTCACATGGAAAACTTCTCACAGGGACCCACTTCACACGCGGAAGGAGGAGCCCTCCCTCACATGGAAAACTTCTCACAGGGACCCACTTCACACGCGGAAGGAGGATCGGCCGGCGAAGCCGGCCGATCCGACTGGCCCTCCCTCACATGGAAAACTTCTCACAGGGACCCACTTCACACGCGAGATTCCGGGATCGGCCGCGAAACGGGCCGATCCGACTGTGACTTCATAATTTTGGTGTACATGAAGGTGATGGACGATGCTCTGCTCCTGCTTATCGAGGAATAATCTGAAGTACTTCCGCCCTGGTACTCGTATCCACGTCCTCTGTCTGGGCTGCAAAAAACTTTACTGATATATGTCTTGGCCGAAGTGTCTTTTTTTTGCCCCCCCCCCCCCTCCTTTGTGTTCACTTACGGTGAATCCGAAAGAGCTGTCGACACGCAAATAATCCTAAGCCATTCACATCACCAACTATTAATGTGAAGTGATACATTAGTGAACCTATTCAGTTAATGGAAAGAGGAGTCACTCACCAAGAATTTTTAAAATTGAGGAGATGTTTTGAAGTCATTTTCCCCTCACTGGTCCACTCTCAATTTCCTTGCAGAAAAATTCCTATTGAATGCAATAAATTTTGCATTGCATGTTTCGAGCATACTCGAGATTGTATAATTTTATGGCTACAATGCGATTTCGTTGAACCCCTGCCATCCATTTTTCCTAGTTCAATTCCATCAAAATACGCCCCTCCGTTGACCTTTTGCAGTGCTTACCAGCGTTGGCGTCAAGCACTAGAACTACTACTTAATATCCAATATTATAGGTTTGGGGATCAAGATGAATGGAAGTGCTCTTATGATGCAGGAAACACCACAAGAAAATAAATCGCGAATAAAAAAGCGCTGCTGGACGCCTATAAGGGCTTATGGGCTGAAGAAAATGAATTGGTAGCCTATTTCTACGAGGATAATAAAGATTTCTAGCTGTTCCGCGTTTTTTGACGGAACGCGAGAGGGCGTGGGAAGGGTGTTCTTTCGTCAGGATCAGATGGACTTCGGTGCAGCAGGCCGCCGTGAAGTGCATTCGCCCATGCCCCTGACGTACGCCCTCTCTTAGCTACACGATCAATTGCGGCCGTACTAGGGGCATGGGCTGGAATGGCAGTTACGGCTGCAATGCCTGCACCGAATGCCACCCTGAATCCACAAAATAACCCCTTCTCGTTACTATACGACGTGGCGGCCCGTATCAAACTCATAGCAGTCCACTAATGACAGCCAGGACTGAATTGAAACAAAAAAAATTCCGCTACGATTATAAATGAAAGTAGAATGCATGGCGCCTTACCAGAGATTGACTGGTCAATTGAACCAGGAAGCTCTATCATTTGGCTTCAATGCTCCAAGACTTTTCCTTTTCTCCACAAGCCGAGCGACTCCCTACATTGAGGTGGAGCTTTTCCCGTGAACTTCTTGGTGGTTACGTTTCTTTTGACGAAATCATTGGACTTGACGTCAGCATTTCTCACAAACGAAAGGCAGCCGCGATCATTCGCCATTACAGTATAAAAAGATTAAGGAGTTTGCATGTACCACAAGGTTCCTTGAGTAATTCGATAGTAAAGGCAAAAAGCAGAAAAAACATGCCAGCTGCCATGAATAGAACCCCATTCCAATCGCTGCTCAATCAACTTCATTTTCAAAACTACGCCCTCGTCCGCACAGTTGATTCTCCGATAAGATGACCGCAAAAGTGAAGATTGTCATGTTTTTTCGTCCTGCAGCTTCCTTTTTTGCAAAAAGACGGCTTTGAGGGCGAGTCTGGAGACGGAATCGCGGAAAAAGGGCGTCACTGAACTATACTCCCTCCCTTACAATTTTTTGGTCGGAAAGTTTCGTCGAGGGCCACATTACTCTCCCAACGCTATATTTTCAACTTCTATACTGATCGCGGACAGAATTTTTCAGTTCAGTTTTTTCAGTTTCAGTCCAGTCAGTTTTTTTTTTTCACGATTTCAGTTCTGAGGAGAAAAATGAAGTGGCTGGAAAGTAACAGCAACTTTATTTTATAACAACGATGTGGTGGGGAACAATTCTTCGGCGAGCAATGAGTCATCAGTTGATGAAAGTAAGGAGGATAATGTTCCGTTGAAGACGCAATGACGAGATTTCCATGTGAAACTACTTCAAAAATGAGAACACCGAGAAATTGATACGTACATATCAGCCCCTTCACAATTTCAATTATTGAGATTTCTGAGCGTTAACATATCAGCAAAAAGCTGGGCCTATTAATAGTCTGCTTAGCATATGGTGAGTTGTTCAGGGAGCTGCTCTGACCAGATACTTTCCTGAGCTCGTCACAACATCCGAAAACGCACTGCGGTTTTGGAAGATCGGGGCGAACAAAGAGTGGTGTAAGCTTAACCCTTCGACATTCGGCAGCGGTGACGGGGTACACTGATACCATTCCTGGAGCATTCAAAACTCATTAAAATGAAGAGCGTGCGGAAGAAGTTCAATGAGCAGCGCTAGTCAGGTCGAGCCATTAGAAACCAACAATGAATCATAGCGACGTTGTCCGAATGACAGAACGTCTTTCAGCACCACAGTGAGAACCTCTGGCAACCCGTACACGGAGTGACCCTATCGTGGAAATTATCCAGATGACGAGTTCCGTGAGCTTTTCTGAGTTCACTGAGGTGGGTCTTATTGGCTTCACATTCTCACGGCACTAGGAACCGTAGACGATTTGCTTTTTGCCTAACAATGAACACTCCAGTATTGTTTTATGCTTTGCCCACAAGGTACGTGGAGATTAGACGCAAACTTTTTGAAGTGGACCTTCCGAACCTTACTCTTTCCATGTCCTGAAAATGCCTCTATGGGGCAGTCTACCTGGACGATCTTTACAGAGGACTAATGCGTACACATGAACCTGATCTGTTGAGCTGTCCCTCATAATCGCTCATGCTATCAACCTCAGAAGCTAGCCTTCGGGAAACTTTTCCCTCCCTGTCTCGTGTGCAGTTTGGCCGTAGTACGTACTTCCGGACGACGACAATCTTCACAGCTTTTGAGTGTGCTGGTTTTGCTTAGGGTACAGTATCGTTGTGTATTAACACAGGGGGCACGTACATTTTCTCGAAAGGGGGGTCGTATTTGGTCGTTGGGGGGGGAGGGGTCGTATGTGCCTTTGGCCTTTGGGATGAACTTGTCAAGTTGGTTTTCCGGTTGTAGAGTTTTTGCGTGACTTTTCCTGTTTCATGTGTACTATTGCCCTCCCCGGCAAAATTTTAGGGTGAAAAAACCAGAAAATGGGGGAAATTTGTAGGTAGTGTTGAAGAAGGGGGAGGTCGTACCGAGACCCTCTCTCGGAGGGGGAGGGGGAGTCGTATTTACACCACCACTTCAAAACATCACGATGCTGTACCCTAAGTGTGATCGCCGGTTGAGAATGTAGTATAGTTCATACGTTCTGAGCTCGTTATTACAACTTATGTCCAAAGGAAAGGATCCACAGCGAGAAATGGAGAAGCACTGAGATTATTGAATTTCACACATGAATTCACACTCGGAATCGATTACTTCCCAAGCCATCCCTCTGGAACCGGTACTGTGTTGGGAGGACAAAAATATCAGGTTGTCCGGAAAGTTCTCAGCGAATCTCTGAACGGCAACTCAAGTATTCGATTTAAATATGTAATGTTTGTAATTTTGGACTTATGTCGAGAGCATGGCGCATGCCAAAGCTATAGATAATTGAACATGAACTTCCCCCTCCATCAGTATCCTTTCCAGTATCCTTTTTTCTGTTGCATACAAGGATGCTTTGAAAGGAGCAGTCTACGACTAGTTCAATGAATTGTTGCGGGCCGAGTAGTAGTGAGATCCGTGTCCACTGGGGCTGCGCCATTTTCGCACTTCATGAGGGCGTGGTAAGGACGCCAGAGGTCTGAAATTCGTTGCTGTACACGCCCCTTTGTGACTTGACACGCCCACAGCCATAGTACTGGCGAGTGAGGAACACCCGCCTTCGTTGTGTCCTGTGCCCTCTTGCCCTTTGCTCTAGCAATCTCTCGTCCAAGCATTCATCACTCAGTACTCAGTCACAGCACTGGGTCTCGTTTAGCGCTCACAATTAGCTGTATAAAGTAGGATCTTATTCGTGTACCTCCTATATTTTTCACTTTTATGTTCCCTTTTTATCTAGCCAAATAGTATCCTCAAAAATTCATAATAACACCCAGATCTCGAACCTCTCTAATAGTGGAAATGCACGCCCGAGACTATAGCTGACGTAACTTTCAATGTCCTTCAGTCGATTTTCCTTAACAGGCAACTTGATGCTATGGATTACTGCTTGGTTTTTATTGATCATCAGGCATCAGAGGCGGCGATGAAGCTAGCACTTATTTTACAGACAGGGTAACCGTTCTCTGAAGGGTTCAATTTTCAGTTGGGAGTTCCCTCTAAATGTGTTATTATGTTTCATTTTTCCTGTCCACTGTTCAGTCTAAAGTTTTTCACCATTTATGAATATTCATGTTCTATCTGGCCATCGTACTTTTCCCTGCATATCTTGAGCTTCATTATGACGCTCGTAGCGAGGCGATCAAAATTGCAATGGCTAATTTCACCATTATAAGATGAGCGTTCTTCTGAGGCATTGGGTATTCGCTTGGGAATGGGAAAACTACATCGTCAAAAACCGAAGACTGCTGCGAAGCCTATAGGGTTTTCTGAGGTCGATAAGCACCCTCCAACAAGAAATAGTAGTTGAGTACAAACTATCAATGCCCTGCTAAATAATGGTTATGTGACAAGACAATCGCAATATGCCGCGTTGGTGGGCGTGGCGAGCGACGTCGCGCTGCTAGTAGGCGTGGCGAGCGACGTCCGCGCCCACAGACAAGTGTCCTGCTGGTCGTTTAAATTCCAGCCTGAAAGTGGGTGATGCAAGCTCTTGATATCGCCGCTGACAATTGAATCAATTGTTTATGCTTGATGTTATAAGATTTTTGCTGCTCCAATCGATTAACCGATGCAACACCGAGAATTCGCCGCATGATACGTCGCGCGCGACGACAGATAATGATTGTCTTTTGATCATTTCTCGTAGGTAATGATGACTTGCTGGAGCTTGGGCATTATTTACCTACCTACTTTACTGCCTCACTCTTCGAAATAGAGAAGATTCTGATCAAAATTTTCTCCTAGGGTAGATTTGGCCGATACTTCGCCCCGGAGATAATGTGTCAAACCCTCGAACGAGGAGTCCACCTAAAACGGAAAAGCTTGGCGTAGACCAACATTCAGAGCGCTAGAAAATTACAGATCTCACCAGGAAGAGAAAATATAAACTAGGGATAGCGGAGTACCCCCCACCCTCTTCTTCCCCTCCCCTCCCCCCCCCTCCGCGCTCTCCTCACCTCTAAGGCGAACAGCGAGGGTGGAACATTCTATTATGGATAACGTAGTGCATTTCATAATGCCTCAAAAGGCAGGAATTCATTAAAAAAAAAGTCCATTTTCAATCACATTTCTTTATTCATCCTCGTCAGCCTGTCGTGACGTGGTGCCCAGACTTCTTATCAGTGAGAGGAAACCGAGATAATTGCTAAAATATCCCCACATTCACCACCCCTTCCTCCTATGACAAACGCGTTAACGGAATAATCCATTATGGATAACGTAGCGCATTTTAGAGAGCCCTACAAGTACAGGGCTCACAAAAAAGCCCATTTTCATCATATTTTTTATTCATCTTCGCCAGCCTGCCGTTTCCAGAGCTTTTTTACATGCACTAGTCGTCGATAGGCATGTAAAAAAAGACCGAGAGGAAAAACTCTCGCGAGAAGGAGAACAAGGAAAGGGTCAGTCGTTGCGTAAAAGGGATAAACACTTGCTTTGGGCGTCCTTTTGAAACTTGTAATCTTACTTAGCAACTTGTTCGCAGAAAACCTGTAATCCCCATCAACATAGGAAAACTTTCTGCTGGTGAATCTCTAAAGTAACATCACGGGATGTGGTTCTTTTTCATGAAGATCTAATTAGACCTCGTTATCCTAGGGAAACTCAGTGTTGCGAGGTGAGATTGGCGCAAAAGAACCTTATTTTCCAGCTCAGCGGCAATGCTCTTAAAGAACTCTGTCTGCAAAGAGAACAGCAGCAACTTACACCCATTGGTTCGTCAGGGCTTTTGTTGTGACCAAATGCACTTCAGCTATGAATTACGCATGAGCAGGTGTCCTTAATCACCCCCTTCCCTCCAACCAGTCCCTCAACTCCATCCAGCGACATTCCCCAAAATTATCAATAACCTTAGGGAGGGGACAGAGGATAAAGATTTACCAAACCCTTTTGGATGCGGCACTCATTCTACTCCCACTCAGGAACGTAGTAACTTACTGAAGGCGATAAGACCTATACAACGACTCCAGGGGCCAGCCGATGTACAATTTAGTTATCGAAAGAAGCTGAGTGATGGGCAAGTCTTGACCCCAGGCTGGACTCGAACCCGCACCTCCTGGCTTTTCGGGCAAGTGCGTTATCCATTATGCCACCAAGACCGCTGTTATCCTCTCAGCATGACAGTTTTACGCCGCAGCCATCTAGAAGCACAGGTAAGCGTTTGTATCCCCCCCCCCCCCCCCCCCCCCCCCCCCCCCCCCCCCCCCCCCCCCCCCCCCCCCCCCCCCCCCCCCCCCCCCCCCCCCCCCCCCCCCCCCCCCCCCCCCCCCCCCCCCCCCCCCCCCCCCCCCCCCCCCCCCCCCCCCCCCCCCCCCCCCCCCCCCCCCCCCCCCCCCCCCCCCCCCCCCCCCCCCCCCCCCCCCCCCCCCCCCCCCCCCCCCCCCCCCCCCCCCCCCCCCCCCCCCCCCCCCCCCCCCCCCCCCCCCCCCCCCCCCCCCCCCCCCCCCCCCCCCCCCCCCCCCCCCCCCCCCCCCCCCCCCCCCCCCCCCCCCCCCCCCCCCCCCCCCCCCCCCCCCCCCCCCCCCCCCCCCCCCCCCCCCCCCCCCCCCCCCCCCCCCCCCCCCCCCCCCCCCCCCCCCCCCCCCCCCCCCCCCCCCCCCCCCCCCCCCCCCCCCCCCCCCCCCCCCCCCCCCCCCCCCCCCCCCCCCCCCCCCCCCCCCCCCCCCCCCCCCCCCCCCCCCCCCCCCCCCCCCCCCCCCCCCCCCCCCCCCCCCCCCCCCCCCCCCCCCCCCCCCCCCCCCCCCCCCCCCCCCCCCCCCCCCCCCCCCCCCCCCCCCCCCCCCCCCCCCCCCCCCCCCCCCCCCCCCCCCCCCCCCCCCCCCCCCCCCCCCCCCCCCCCCCCCCCCCCCCCCCCCCCCCCCCCCCCCCCCCCCCCCCCCCCCCCCCCCCCCCCCCCCCCCCCCCCCCCCCCCCCCCCCCCCCCCCCCCCCCCCCCCCCCCCCCCCCCCCCCCCCCCCCCCCCCCCCCCCCCCCCCCCCCCCCCCCCCCCCCCCCCCCCCCCCCCCCCCCCCCCCCCCCCCCCCCCCCCCCCCCCCCCCCCCCCCCCCCCCCCCCCCCCCCCCCCCCCCCCCCCCCCCCCCCCCCCCCCCCCCCCCCCCCCCCCCCCCCCCCCCCCCCCCCCCCCCCCCCCCCCCCCCCCCCCCCCCCCCCCCCCCCCCCCCCCCCCCCCCCCCCCCCCCCCCCCCCCCCCCCCCCCCCCCCCCCCCCCCCCCCCCCCCCCCCCCCCCCCCCCCCCCCCCCCCCCCCCCCCCCCCCCCCCCCCCCCCCCCCCCCCCCCCCCCCCCCCCCCCCCCCCCCCCCCCCCCCCCCCCCCCCCCCCCCCCCCCCCCCCCCCCCCCCCCCCCCCCCCCCCCCCCCCCCCCCCCCCCCCCCCCCCCCCCCCCCCCCCTCAAATCTGAACGGTCGGCCAGGAGATGTGAATATTTAAGCCCGCCGATTGCACGCTGCTATCGTGGGCATGTTGTGCGAAGAGGAACTGCACTGATAGAAATACCTCCACCGGTCAGGGAAATGAATATACCGGAATGGAGAAAGAACAAAAGCTTCGAGAGGCTCTACCCTCAATGGGTGAACATGGTTTTTTTTTCTTCGCCCTTCAGTGTTAGAGCGAGGGAGTTTTATAAATAATATATAACGACCTAGAAAAAGATTTTTTCAAAGCTCCTTCCCAACGTTTGTTCACG
>MU914342.1:0-19519 GCA_036418165.1 Cooperia oncophora | reverse complement strand
AAAAAATAAATGTGCGGAAAAATTTGGATTCTCTCTGGGTCTCCGGAATTTGCAAAAACTTTTCGGTGCCTCTTCATGTTTTTTTAACATTCATATTCCAATGAGGCTTCGTGGGAGCACAATACTAGAATACTGTGTCTTTTGTTTTCTTTTTATTGGTAGATGGTAATAGCACTGGATGACGCAAAGGAAAGATTAGTGGGCCAGAGGTTCGTTTTGCGGGCATAAAAAGAACAGGTCTGAAGAAGTCGTACAGTGAGACTGCCAGGTAGTTTTTAGGGTGTTCTGTACGATTTTTCATTTTTTTCCTTGGAGAGTAACTTTGCGACTATAGGTTCGTAATTGAACGCCGCCACCCACAATATGCAATCGCGGGATTTGTCTTCAGGATGCAATTATGGCCAATGAACAGTCAGCATCAACAGCAACCACTGCTCTCCATCTGAGTGATAGACGAATGGGGTTCCTAAACCAGCAGAAAGAGCGACCATTCGAAAACGATCCTTGCTGATATGAGTGACAAGTCAATCGAAATTGTCGCGTACAATTTGCCACTTGTCACTTCAAGAAAATCTGATCTATTCAGTAATCTAGGCAGGGATAAATAGCGCATGTAGATGAAGGAAAAAGCTTTGGCAGTTGAGCAGTCCTTTTTGAAATGCGGTTTTACACTTGGACTTCGACTTCCATGCAGATTTGTAGTGGCATTTGCATTTTGTATGCGCTATGGCCTATACAATGACTTGCACGGGCGAGCTGAAGTACAAATCACTGCTTTTATCCTTCCAGACAAATAAAATATCAATTTACCGGAGAAAGCAGAAGGCTTCATTAGCGTGGATGATCCGGGAGCTGACCTCCGAACCGTCTCCATACCACTCTACCAGCTCCGCTAATACGCACATAGATTTTTTTTGTATTTTTATAATTGTCTTTGATGGAGCAGATCGTGTTTCTACATAAGGAACAGTACTTTATCCTGTGATGTAGCCAAAGATTTGAAGATATGAAGCTGATTTTGTTGAGGCCTGGACGTGTAGCGGTGTGAAAACCAAGAGGCAACAATCGTCATGGACCTTATTAAACTAAAGTCCAAGAATTCGCAACAGCCGCCCGATCATCTTTTTTGCTTCGTATGTTGTGTGCCTTTCACACGTGCTCACATGCAGGTGTCATCAACACTTTGTGGGACGGCTTCGAGTATACAAAGTGGGTGATTCAAGCATTCCTGGGAGGGTAGAATGGCAGATTGGTACTGCAAGACCAATAAATTTCCTAGGTTTTTGGCAGGATCACTTAATCTTAACCTCTTTAGCCCATTCCAGAAAGGGGGGCTAAAGGTGACACCTCAACTAGAACCTATAGAAGAACGATGACAATGCACGCAAGAACCCATTAACCTAGTTATCTATCGCATAACTTTTACTTTTTCTAGTTTGTTTGCTTCGAGTAACGTTGAAGTAACCAACAGGCCGCACTATTATCGTTAAGATGCTGTGAACAAAACTGTGAAGTCCAGGAAACGTCGTACGACGAAGGTGTTAGAGGAGGGGCAGGCATATTTGCATTGAGAAAAATGTTTAATTGTTGAGTTTTCTCGAATTCTTAAGTTTCTCCTTATTCAAGTGCTCTCTTGATCTCGCCTTTATCATTTTTTTTCCTTTTTCGGGGTATAACTTGAGATCTCAGAGCTTCCGAAAAAAATTACGAAGCGGGATGGCAGTGAGAAAATTTTGGGAAATGGGCAGACTAGGATGGCGGGATGGGAAAGGGTACCACAGGAAGGGTTCCAAGAGTCGCATTTTGCAAAATTCTCCTATTGGCAGCACGTGCCTTGATTAAAGCAAACGATTTGATTTGCTAAATGCTTTAATTTTTGAATTAAATGTTTTTCTACAGTAATCCCCGTAACAGGAAGTAATGCCCTCACTCTAAACTTATGGGCTATGTCATCAATTGATGTTTCTCTGGAACTAGGCCGAAACAGGTTTATTGACAGACATCGTTTGTACTTTTACTCTCTTCTCTCATTATCTGATTCAGTTTTCCTCCTTCTGCATGTGACTCTTTCATGAGGTTTCGCTCCTTATTACTGTCCTGTCCTATTCCATCTCGCTGTTAATTTGTAATAAATTCGACTCGTCGTTTTATGACGTCTGAGACTCCGTGGTGGTAAGCTGGTTTGACGCCACATCGTAACTCAGGTGAAACCTGACACGCCTGCCAGGAAATCTCGCAGAACTACGACCCCCCCCGCACCTCCTAAGTACGGTCTTGCCAAGTTTTCCAAGCTTCTACACACTTTTTGTGCAATTTCCCCCAAATTGTCACCTTTTTCCCAAAAATTTCGCCGTCCACCAGGGGGGAGAGGTATACAGCACCAGAGGAAAGGGAAAAAATAGCGGAATGTCGAGAACGCGACCAGTTTTCTCCCACAAAGGAACACGACCCCCCCTCCCTGCAGCGACCAAGTAAGAATCCCCTGAGGATTTCTGAACATAGGACGTGCCCTGGTGAAGCATGGTGTATAGGAGGTGTGATTGATATCTCTAACAGCTTATCCGATTTAGGATAATTCACTCGAAGCCAAGTGCTTATACACAGCAAGCAGCTTTCATTCGGTCTAACGTCATCGTCATCCTTCATCTACTACCATCCTCGTTTTCATCTCGAAGAAGCGCGTGTACAACGAGGAGACGACAGCGACACGCAACGAGAATAGCGCCTTCTTCAACTACGGCCGTTTTCACCAGCCAGCCTTCGCCACCAGTCGACCACGCCCCTATCGCCTAGCCATGAGGGAAATAGTCATGTTGGGAGCGAGCCCGCGAACGCAGCGCTCCGCGTCAAGTGTTCAGGTATCATCATCTATCGCTTATCACTTATCAGCACTCTCACACTCGTTTAACACTGAAAAACCTGACCAAACAATCGTATTACACTGAAAAAGTACTGATTGCAAAGCTGGTGCCCATTGATTCTTTGCCGAGTTCTTTCGTCATTCACACCATTCCCTCCTAACATCGCGTTCTTTCTCTTTATTATGGCTCAGCACAGTTGCCCTCTTCACGTTCCAATTTTGGGTTATTGTTGTCAGAAATGTGTTCACCCAATGAAGCTTTAGTAAGCAGATTATTTGCGCTTAAACGGCGCTGGGATATTTTTGGCGGTCCCAAAAATGGAGTTCTGGGTTTGGCTTTTCAAGCCCTCATCCCAAGGAATAGCACTCGCCTCTCTCGCCTTTCTAATGGTTCTCAAATTTCTACCGAAACTAGACACTACCTCACCTATTTAAGGGCAAAGTAACCGCTCTACGCGCTAGTAATTCCAAAATTATGGGCAATTTGTCGGGTTTTCTCTGCCCTGGCTTCGCTGGCATTGATGACTGGCAATTTTAGCAGAGTTGAATGCACTTTTGCACTTCACTTCAATGACGTATTACTGTCACACAACAGCATGATTTCCAATAGACATTAACTAGTAGAATATTCAGCTTCCTGCCGACTACACAACGCACGCGTCAACGGTTCCCGTGTTTCATTATCGTGCTAAAGATTTTATTGTTGATCTCCGAAAACCTATTGAACCATCGTCAAGTGAAGGACAAATTGAACGACCTAACGTGAGTATAAATACTGCTAATGGTTTCTTTTAGGCTGAATTGAAGTGCTTGGAAACCTTTGAAAATTTTCCGGATTCTAATCTGGGAAAAACTGAGTGACTTGTGACTCACTTACGGCACTTTGTTTCGTGGAAAATTTTCGCAAAGCACGCCTCCCCTTTTGACTTTCCCCTCCCCCCCCCCCCGACATTCACAATTATCGCAAGTCACGCTCCTTCTGGAGAATGCCCGAGAGGACGGGCCGCGCATGGGTTCAAAGAATCTGGGTTGAGTTTGTTTTTTGGTTTTCCTAGTGCAATGTCCCCACCGTCCACCAGCTCGCCGACAAAAGGACAAGAAAATTGAAAAGTGATTGACGAAACTTTGAAAATTCCCGTGAACCTGTGTGATAGGCGGGTCCGGGAAAGTTTGGAGACGTGGGAGATGGGAGGTCGTTACGTCAGTACGGACGAAACTGAGGGGCGGGGGGTCATTCGCCTGGTATTTCCGACACTTTCCCCGATCAGCGACAATACGTGCCTCTACAACCACTAGCTCATCTACCCAAATTTTTCCGCTTACATTTCTGTAGTGCAAAGGAGTGGACATAAAAGCGAGTGGAGAACTATGAATAAGGGAAGAAGCAACATCGAGTAGAATATGACCCCCCCTCTTACAGGAGCCGACTAGGACCCTCCTGTTCTGGACTGAATTCCTCTGTAGGACTACAATCTAGGCGTAGCTCCTTTGCCAGAAACCGGAAGCAATTTAAAATGCGATAAATCTCTAGCATGCGTGCCAATACATCTAATTTTCGTTTATAGCTAAAAGAACTGCTGCATCAACGGTATGGAAGCAAAGCAAGGACCGAAATGCGTTCAACTAATGGCCTCATTGTAATTAGCAAATTTATTGGTCAGTCAATAAACCAATCTCTCCATCGCAGGTCTGTGATCACTCCAAAACTTGTGTACCTTTTCCTGGTGAGTCAGTTCCAGGATTTTTTTTCTTTGTTCTGAGACCCTTTCGATAGAAATTTATATGAAACGAGACAGGAAAAAGAAGGAGAGAGAGGTTTCAGAGGGGAAAATCGGTTTCGGCACTCAGCTAGGCACTTTTTATGTTGTCAGCACATCAGCTTGACGTGGCAAATTACTGTTGTCAGATAATCATATTGGGCATCCTATAGGGCACATGCTGCTGCCATTAGATATATGCTATGGCTATTTTTCGCGAGCTAGACTCATGAAACTACTTTTTCTGGCGTAGTTCTGTGAAGAGGGGGGAGGGGGGGGGCATTTTGCACTTTCGCTGCTTCACTATTTCTGGTTTACAAGTCTCACTCTGGTGAAACCTGTGAACTCTTGTGAAACTGGAGCAAGTTCGTCGAGCCGTCAGCTTTCCGAGAGTTTACAGGTACTCTTCACAAGAGTTGACACGTGGTCTCTGTAAACGTTGGCTGGTGTCATTTTGTAGCTTCAAAAGACTTCACACGTCTTCACTCCCTGGCTCGACACGTTGACGGGAAGTAGCAAAAACGCAATGTGCCCTCCTTCCTCCCACCCCGTCACGGAACTGTCCCCCTTTTATATGAATTTTAAGGATTATGCTCTCCTCCCACCCACCCCGTCACGCAACTGTCCCCCTTTTCATATGAATTGTAAGGATTATAATGTCAAGGTAGGATGATTATTGGGCTG
Organism: Cooperia oncophora; assembly: GCA_036418165.1. Classification (NCBI taxonomy): domain Eukaryota; kingdom Metazoa; phylum Nematoda; class Chromadorea; order Rhabditida; family Trichostrongylidae; genus Cooperia; species Cooperia oncophora. The sequence goes on along the minus strand of MU914342.1, from coordinate 14,218 downwards.
CTGGTCGACGAGCTTCTAAGGCTTTGGGTAGAATTCTAAGGGCAGAAGTTACAATTCCTGCCTTGATATTACAGTCGTGGAGCAGGGCACATCACTGAGAAATGCGATATGGTGGAGCAAGTATGAGCCCATGAGCAGGAGGGTCTCGCTACGACCCCTCTCACAACCTAAAGCTATGTCATCGGCAAATTCGCATGAGTGGGGGAAGGAGGAAGGTGATATAGTGCATTCGAAACGGGAGAAATCGACAATCAAGAGGAAAGAGCAAAGAAAAATCTCTTGGGAAGGAATTCCCTCTTCCGCTCCTCTCGGATGGGACTCTACCAACGATGACGTGCAGTTGTTTTTGTTCTTAGTATAGAAACTAGATTGACATTCCAGGTAGTCTTCGCCCTCATAATCCAATCTCATCGGATTAACATTCCCACAACTCATCAGAAACCGACAACTCATGAATCCAACTGAAAACAAAGCGCATCATCTGTGCACCACACTATTCCCAAGCGGGGGCGTTTTCTGTTTTTGGGCGCATAATCGATTCGGCTTCACCATTAGCAAGCTTCAACATCAGCTATTTCAGCCCTTTTAACTGGATTTGAAAGTTGTCAAAGTGACTCGACACATAGGCTCCTTAGGTCATTAATATTCAATGAAGACACTGTGTCCTCTCCCCGCCCCCTTCGAACAGTAACCTGTACCTTAAGGACAATTTTGGTAAACAACACGTAGAAAATACATATTATGGAACGAGGCCTGAATGAATGAGAATGTTTGCGTTGCGATGAATGAATTTTTGTTGATTCTACCATGACTACGTTTATGTGCCGCAAAGCCTTACCATATGCAGCTGCCTGTCTAAAAAGTATTTAATGAATTCCTTGAAAATTAAAAATTCTCATTTCACAAGAACGTACGATCAAAAGCAGCTAAAGATTGTGGAAAATAATCTGAAACAGACGAGTAAGAACAGACTACAGTAGCGGTTAAAATATAAACAGCTTGTTTGTTTAATCATAACTAGAGGCAATTAGGCGAAGGGAGGGGGGAGGCTTTATGCAGTTTCGCTACTCCCCCACGACGTGACAAGCCATCGAGGAACCTATTTCATGAGTCGACCAGGTTTAACGAGGGGATCGACGACCTTGCTCCAGCTTCACTGAAGTTCACAGGTTACACCAGATGGGAGTTGTAAACATTAACTAGTAAAGCAGCAAAAGCGCGTGAAGTACGCCTCCCTATCCCCCCCCCCCCCCTCCCGTCGCAACGAACTGCGCCTGAGAGACAGGTGTTGTTCCTTCATGGATCTTCTCCATATTTTAATATGATTTAGAACTGGAAGTTTTTTTATACACGACACAACTTGTTAGATTAAAAGGGTAAAAAAAAATTGGAAAAAGGCACTGGCTTTATTGGCATTGCTCCGCTTGAGTGTAGCGGGGACCGGGGCATTTTGGACGCCTTTGCTACTCCTATGAGTAAAGGTTTCACCACCTCGTAACTGTAGACTTCTCTCAAGTTCAAGCGAAACATTCGAGCGGTATTTTCACAGGAACCGCTTACACGACTTTACAGAAGACATGCGGCATATGATCGATAAGAACCATCCAAGCAAAAAAAAAAACCCGTTTTGTTTTTCAACTTCCATTTCATATATTCAGCTGTAATGTTGGAACGTGCGTGAACTAGCGACGGAAAGCCGATGCGATTCAAGTCATATCCGAGAGCCATTCAATCCTCTACGATGGAATTTCACTAAACTTCACGAGAATGAAGTGAGTTAGTTGGTATGAGTTGGCATGAATGAATGACTTGGCTCAGAAGCCTCGTCGGGGCTTTTAGAGATTAGCGCTGAGCCAGATAGCATCAAATGTGCCATAGATCAATCCATTAGTAAGTGACTCTGTGATAGTTTTACGCAAAAAAGAGCAGAACGCTGGGATAAGTGTCCAATAGTCCTGGTCCTCATGTTTTCAAGAAGTATTCCATTTTTCGCTGCCGTGTTACACGTAATGAATACGCTCAGTGTCCGAACGCTCCCCATTTGTTACCGCCGCTCCAAAACTCAAGCCTGTTTCTTGTCAGAACATCAGGTTTTTTACCAGTTTTGTTTCGTTGTTTTTTTTTTCAGGCTGTGTACTACGCATAAAGCAGCAAATTGCGGAGAACTCGTCCAAAGGTTTTTACTTGAGAGTCATTTCTCCGTATTCTTCTGCTGTTTTTCTCCCTGGAGAGGTCATTTAGCTAGCTATAGGTTTTGTATTGACGCCGCTTATCCACAGTAATATGGCAATCGCTGCGTGGGATTGTTTTTAAGAGATTAATTTTCAGATAATGCTCTATTTACGATGTGAAGATCGTCCGATCACTTCTGATCCGCTTGATAGACATGTGATAGCAGTGAATGCAAGTCCACTGGAAAGAGGTCATAGCCTCATAATCCCATCAATCAATAAATGCCTACCACAGGTGATAGAATTTTTCAGCTTTATTTCATCAATATTTGTATTCTAAAGGTTCAATAATAGCGACCTTAACCCCTCTTGCTATAAGATCGTACTAACTTGTGTCTCCAATCCCTGTGCTGCAGAGTGCAGGCAGTCGGGTCAGTGATTGTACAAATAAGGGACAATTTTGATTTTTAAACGAATAAGTTCCCACGTGCAACAATTCCCACTTACACAGTTCCTCAGCTTAAAAGATGTTGTGATTTAAATGGCTCCATATGTCAATGGCTTTTTAGGCTCTTGTTTCAATGGCCTCACTTCCAACAGAAAACAAGGACTGCTCTCACTGCTTGTTAGCTGGCTAACTTGGCTTGTATGGTCCTTAAGAAGCGCTGCAGAACTACAGCTGTACTGCGCTATTCTGTAAAGGCTTATTACAGTGACGGTTAATGTTGTCGAACGCATGGAAATGAGGGAGAAGGGTGTCACGGCAAATAGCGCAAATCCTTGAGTCACCTTTTTCTGAGAAAAAAAAATCACTGCTAATTTCCGAGTGTCTAACCAATTAGTTACCAACCCCTTTCTGACCTTCAACCCCTTATTCCCAATCTGTGGACTACTCTGGAACTGAGCTGTTGATTTTTGCCTGCGATACCACTCCTTTTCGACGCATGCCCTGCCCACTGTGGGCGGGGCACGGCACAAGTCACGTGTGCTCTATCCATGGCAACCTTAACCCGACGTGTCCAATTTGCTCTTCATGTATAACCGGATTTCCGAAAGACAGAAGTAGCAAATTATATGTAGTAGGGAAAAGAACTTTTAAAAACTGATACGGTCTGTGTACTTTGTGGCATCTGGATAGTCAATCAAGAAAGAGACGATTTATTTTGCTTGTACCAAAAGCCCAAGCAGAGTTACAACTTGCAGTAGCTACTTACTGAACATCCAGAAAAGTGCTATTAGCAACTGATGCGTTTCAAGTGGGTGTTCAATGAAATATTACTCAATCCGGACAGCGGCAATTGGCATCGCTATCACGTGCTCTGTCCGGGAGGGGTGCAATTTAGGACATTTGAGGTGCGGCGTTGCACAAACCAATCTTCCTAGCTAGATAAATGGAAATAACACTTCAGCGTCAATACAATCACGTCAAGGCAGCCCACGTCCTCTATTACATAGCCTCATCTCAAAAAACAGTTCGCGACTCTATTTCGAAGAGATCGGTAATTGAACAAATGCTCTTTTATTTCAAGATTTGAGGTTAACTGTATGAAAAGCAGTCTCTCAATGTAACAGCTGAATGAAACTGTCGCATCCTCGGAACCTGGGGCGTGAAGAACCATTTTATCCACAATCGAACTTTTTAGGGACAGAATAAAAAATAGTCTTCGCCGTTGATCAATCCCTTTGTGGGATGCGGCACGCATTCCAATTCTGTTCAGAAGCCAATGTACAAGTCAGTGTTTTATCCTCCAATACAACTGTGGTACCATTTACCGTTCCTGGAAGATAGACGGCTTGGATGATAAGCGGGAGTCGACCGGGATTTGAATCCAGGACCGCGCGAGTGGTAGGCGCGCCGCTTGTCATTACACCACCTCCGCTCCTTACCCTTTCAGAGATAAGGTCGTGATGTAAATGATAGAAGACGTGGGTAGCCATGACCTAGTGGATTTGACGCAAAGAGCTATATAGCCACCTACCTAGAAATACTACCTGGGCAGAAATTCCCAGACGAATCCCCCCCCATCTCTCCAGAATAAACATACAAAACACCAGCTTTGCGGTGAGTCATCGCCATATGCTGCAGGAAGAGTTGTATATGGCATAAAAAGAATTAGCATACACCAACATTATTCTCCTTTACTGTTATATCGCTACAGTTATAACAGGGAACGGTACATACGAATGAAAAAGGATCGTGTACTTGGGGAGAAACTGTCCACTCACCACATCGAATGCTGCAGTCCTGGTATGTGACCTTGGTGGAGGGTCCCAGTAGCTGGCAAGAATAGCGCTGGCGCTTTCTCGCGAAAACCAGACGGGCGGAGGGGTAGGTGGCCACGAGTCGCCTACTTTGGCCCGTGCTGCGCAGAACCAGCCATGCGTGTGAGCATAAGCTCAAACCGCTGCTTATCTGGGCCCTCTTACTTCTGATTGTCCTCTACGGCTATGTCCTTCGCTGTGGGACTCCGGTATCGACGTAAAAGCTGCATCTGGAAGAGCTCTAAGGGTAGGGCGGCAACTCACTCGGCGGGCACGAGATCATGTGCTTTCAGTTCTTGACCATTTTAAGCGGAGAAACTGCAGTGGGTGCTTGGAAGCAGGCGAACACCCCCCCCCCCCCCCCCCCCCCCCCCCCCCCCCCCCCCCCCCCCCCCCCCCCCCCCCCCCCCCCCCCCCCCCCCCCCCCCCCCCCCCCCCCCCCCCCCCCCCCCCCCCCCCCCCCCCCCCCTGGTTGCGAACAAGAACTCATCAATTTTGAATGATAATCTCTTGATAACCCTTATGAAATTTTAAATTAGCTCAAATATCTATCTACTATATCTACTATATTTGAACCAGAACATATGGAAAAATACGGAACAACACGGCAGTACGCGAAACTAAACGCGGTTCCTAGAACAAACAGGCTGTGTACGCCAAGGTCCATACTTATTAGCCGCTCCCGAGTTGAAACGTTGGCCTAACTTGCAAATAAATTTCCTCGAGATATACCCCTGACCCGATAAGCTTTGGCGTTCAGCCAAAGATTCACCCTGACTCGCAAATAGGCTTGGCGTTCAGCCAAGAATTCACCCTGACTCGAATAAGCTTTGGACGCTCAGCCAAGTACAACCAGATTAACCACATCGTTTTTTTAGGTTCCTAACAAAAACCGCTATTCGAATAGCCACGGATATTATGCTACTTGTTGCTGATGATTCTTTTTTTTAACATACTTTTCAACAGTTTACTTGGACAAGCATCCGTAAACCATCTACATATGCATTGTTTGTACTGGCCGTATGAAAGTGACCTGATCAACAGGGTTAGTTAAAGCTTATTTATATTTTTTCGGGAGCGAGTTCGGACCTACTCTTTTACAATTGTAATTTTAGCGATTTGAACCATTGAATGATCTTGTCAACGTCTATATAATTGAACCACCGAAATTGCGCTTTGTAGTGCCATTGCATTTCAGCTTACAAGTCTTAACGAATACGATGTATTCCGGAGGTGGGCTGATTATTGGACATTCGTTTTTATTTGTTGCTTCTGTGCAAAATATTATTTCATTCGCGATGAATTTCTCTATAATTAGCTCATGATCCGTCTTAAGGCATGTCTGCCCTTTCTAGAGCGAACATCCCATTCACATAATTGCAATAATCCGTCTTCGGTTTCGCTCAACCGTCTTCGTTTCGCTTCAAAACCGGGAACCATAACAAGAGCGCCCATTCCATTTCTGCTGCCTCCTTATTGCTAGCTCCGTTTTCTTTCAGAGGGAGATCTTTGATGTCTCCGCAGTCAGAAAGAACACTCATAGTCAAGTAATTGATATCAAAAAGCATCCTGCACCATCCAGCCTCATGTGATTCCTGTCAGTCCGACATGACAAACAAAATTAACGAGCTGCATCTGCTGCTTAAGATGCCTTCTGTTACTCAGCATCAGAAGTGGGGGGGAGGGGCAATTTGTTAATTCACTGGTTTCTGTAATTCTCTCACCTTGAAAATGACGAAAAAATGTAAACTAACTAAAAATATAACAAAATGTAAACTTCTGTGAATGGTTAAGTTAGAAGTATCGGAAAACAACCGGGATATAGCCAAAATGCGCGTAAGACTGAGTGCTTGATAGCAGCAGGTGCACGCAACAACCCTTACGTGCAGGCAGTTTCTGGCCATGTAAAAGGCGAGTCGCTCTCGCTTCTTGGCATCACCCTGGAGCTTCTTCCCCCGCGCCTGTGAGTGCGGGAGCGCGCGGAAGACTACGGGTCAATGATGAAGTGTACAACAAGCAAGCTCTGCAAAAAGCGTATAGCACAAGCTGGTGTACTCGGGTGAACTGAATCGGCTCAGGGTATACCCAAATGTGTGCATTCACGAAGCCTTCACGTTTTATTTCACGCGCAATTTTCGGGGCATCCCTCTGCTTGCCCGAACTTATGATATTTTATGGTATGGTCTTCATTAGCTACGGATGTAATGGTCTTACAAGAAATTATAGGCTTTCTCTAGTCGGCCTGTACAAGCCTTGTTGAGTGCTATTTCACAGCTTCACAGGAAATCATAAGTCTGCATGGGATAAAAACAGTAAACAGTGCTCCCTCCCAAGCGTCGAGTTTCTTGAATATACACCGAAAAGGCTGAGATCTCGGGGATGTCGGCAGGCGTTCCTGCACTGCTTACTACTATTGTCTCCAATTCAAGCCAAGTACTCAGGATTGGAGTTTTTCCCCGGTCGAAATCCGCTCGAATTCTGTCCCGGGTATAGCTTGACACTATGACACCAGTGTCAGACCGTCTTGGGCAAAGCTGCTTGATACATTGTACATTGATACTTGATATGAGGCATCAAGCGGTTGTGTGTTCATGTTCCAAGGATCAAATTAATCCTGGACGGAAGGGACAATAGCCAAATTTCGCCAAATCCATCCCCAGGGAAAAATAGCAATAAACATCCGGCTAGCATTTCGAAAAACAGCAGCAGTAAAGGGTAATTATTGTGGGGGTGGCTCTCAGTGGTTTATAGCCTGGCAACAAGCGGCCCCTCGAACTTCTGAATCTGATATGAACGTTCGAAATCAGAGTTCAGTCGTTACGGAACGATTTGTATCGGACTCTGGGATACGAGCAATGCCCTCAAGGGAAAATTAGATGAATCTAACTGCAAATGCTATGCTTTTGACTTGTTTCTCTTATTTTTCTCTTATAGCCATGCAGGCGCATCAATACTGTGCCAGCAACACATCTAATCACGAACTAACACAGCAAGCTATTTCGCTAACGAAGACAGCTAATGTCGACTAATTGATCCCCACACTAGACGTTCTCATCTTTATAGGAAATTGTGATCTAATATAATGCACGCAAATAAAAAGGGGTGTTCTCTAGGAGGGACTTGAGCGCTATGGGGGAAGGAAAAAAATGGATAGCAAGACAGTCCAATATTGAGGTCCCACCAAGATGTGGCGCGACGTTTTTGACTGCTGCGCTGTTACTTCCGGCGTGTAGGTCAAGACATCTGGTCCACGGCATCGCACGCAGACTAGCAGAGTATTTCCTGGCAAACTGACTTGTCACAGTGGAGCATGGCCATGGTAAATCAGTGCGTCCTGGTGCAAATATCGCGCATGTAGACTGTATATCCCGGAAAGGAGGGAGGGCGTGGGCGCGTAATTCACCTGAACATGGTGAGAGACGCCTTCTTATGGGGAATTTCTATTACAGATAACTGTCATCCTGCCTTGGTGCTGATCAAAAACCCAAACACATTTGCCCCAAAATGGCGATATATCGCCCATAAAGAGCAGCCAGTGCCTCGCTCGAATGAAGCAAGCAGCCACGCCCTCCCCACCTGTCAGATGTGGAGTGTGATTGCTGCGGCGTTTCCATTGAGGTGACTTGGACATTCCAGACTAAACAACTACGCTTCGTTTTTTTCCCCTCTTTCCAACTACTTTTCTATAATACATTCCATATCTTAAAGATAAGCTGGGCGTGGATCACGTTCCTTCACATTAACGTGGAGAAGAGGGTTTTTCCGTAGGGTAACGGCAATCCCACCAAAAGCACGGTCGCCACGTCGAAGTGAAGTACGCAGCCACGCCCACTCCCTCTTTGTGATATGAAATGTATCTACTGAACAGGGTGATCTTTGGAAGTCATATCTGGATTTTTTCAGCAACCTCACCCGGTGTGTCGAATTTCTAACGGAACAAAACCAGGCGCACAACGTGTTTATTACTCGAGCGCAGCCAATTCGTACGAGCGGACCCGTGCAGGAGGAAGATCGTGCACGTGTACGGCCACAATACGTCACCGCCTACGTATTCCCACGGGTAAACGCCAGCGGTAAGTTGAGCCTAATGGCTTTATAATTTCAGTAACTAGACGTTTTCGAAAATAGTGCAGCTAAAAGGCGTCCATGCGGGTCTCATTAGTAGACCGCCACATAAAAAATGCGTAGACGAGAAGCAATTTTCAGGAAATTGCCAAACATAAACTGCCACCAATAACAAAAGTGCAACGCAAAGATGGGGAGGGAGAGGGGGGGGGGGAGTTCGGTATTAGCCTCACCTTATTCATTCCAACGCGATAAACATTCCTATTCCTTTAATTAGCCTGAAACTTCTCGACAGAAGAGATCGCGAGCATTTGTTTGGATGACTGAAGCCGGGAAACAATTTTTCATACATATTAGAATGAGGTTACTACGACAAAACAGCGACAGAATCCCTAAACACAGTGGTGGTCGCATAGACAACAAAAACCTCTCAAATCCTCCAGATAGGGAAAAATGAAATTTCCAGGTGCAAAACCGCCAACAAATTTCAATCCTGCCGCCAATGAGCTTGCCGGTTGCCTTACATCCTATAGTGAGTTCCTTACAACTTTTTACAAACTTTTCTGCACTTTGAAGATGCAAAAGAAAAATATAAGTGCATTCCTAAAGCTGCACAAATTAACAGGTTTACGTCATTAATTTCGTAGAACCGCTGACGTGAAATCAAATAATGGATGCAGGAATTCGCAATAAGGGCAGGCTTTCAGAAATGTAATTTTCAGCAATACGGTTTTTCGAATCTGCCAGTGAACAGTCTTGTGTACGGATTATCGAGGAAGAAGCCCAGTTAGAAAGTGAGGTATTCCAAAAAGTGAGTGCTGAGTGATGATTTGTAAATACTTTGATTTTCATTACTTATTAACTTTTCACTTTATTAAATGAGAGAGTGAACTGCAAAGCGATTGAGCCTTAAGATCATCTGAGAATATTTACGGCACAGGTCCGATTGGTGGGGGAGGGCGAGGAGGGGGGGGGGGGTGAAAGGAAGGGCAGGCAATTAAACTTCTTGTGCAAATTGCGTGTTGCTCTTAGGGAAATAAAAACATTGCCTAACAGGGTGGGGAGGGTGGGAAGCAGGAAAGGATGACAGAAATGGCGATAAGTGAGTTTCCCGGAGTTTCTACCTCCTGTCTGACCCCTAGCCTACTACCACTGCTGCAAAATAGCGCAGCAAGAAATCGGGAAAGGGGTAGATACCTTTAACCAATTACCAGTGATAGTAGTTTTGCCCACTGCCATGAAGTAGGGAGGTCACACCCGGAAATGAACAACCAAGAAAATTTCCTCAAACCGAATAAGAGCCCTCCCCTTCCCGTGGTGGATTTTTCGCAACGATGATGTACGGTGTTGGGTCCATGGTGGGGAGGCGACCTGAGTTTTGAAAAAAGTTTTGCATGAACGAGCTCCTAAATGCCCCTTCCTTTCTTATTTTGTCATTCAGTATTAAGCTCGCTAGACGAGAATTGGAGGTGCTGTAAAGGGCAATGCCCGACCTTTGGGGAGCGGAGGAGGGGATTTTCAGAGAAGCTGATTACGAAGCGGACGTAGGGCGACTGAGAGACCGGAGATTCTTACGAGTTTGACACTCAGGGAGCGAGACGGCTTCGCAACCTTTAGTAACACTCCCAGACTCCTACCACCTCCCCTTAATAAATGTGGGCGCCGCAAAATAATTCCTCTCCGAAACGTACATTTAGATATGGCCTACAAAGTGATTTAATTGAGGCAGAGGTGGGGGCAGTGGGGTGGCAAGTGGCACGTTTACCAGGTGCACGATCGGAGGATCAAATCCTGGAACGGCTCTGGTCCTGGCCAACCAAGCCTTCTTTCCTCCGCGGACGAAGAATCGGTACCAGATTCGTTTGGAAGCATAATAACTAACTTGTACACGGGCTGGCTTCTGCAAGCCATTTTATGGGCCACACCGTATTCGGTGAGCCACTACGATCTGGGAGTAAGATGCAAAGGGACTGCTCAACGGCGAAGACTTTGTCCTTCCATCTTTCAGTAAGCTAATCTACGAAAATTAAAATTTGGTACTCAAAAAACTTTTAAAAAATTCAGCTATTTTTAGAGGGCGGTTCAGGAGGATTCGACCTTAAGAGATTCCTAGAAATTGTACTTCAATAATCGTTTCACAGAAACGTGTCATTCACGTATCATAGAATGACAATAGGCAGAAATGCTTAGTCATGCTCCTCCAAGACTAAAAAAATCTATCTACTTTATTGCGTTCCCAGGCAACTCTCTCTGGATTAATATTTTTTAAGCCTAATGTCTTTAATCAGCTGACATAGGTAGAAACTAATCATGTCAGATTGCCTTTTTCAGCTAGCCTTGGACTTTTCTGATCTGCTTAGCAATCGACCACTTGGCTCATCACATTGTTCGCATAATAATGCTTTGGAGGTGTGTTTAATTATTTTATCATTCAAGATTGCCAACAGTTTGCAAGGGAGATCGATTAGTGACCAGCGAGGAGATAATCGACAGAATTGCAACATTAGAACGCGTCAAAAGCGCTCGGCTTTTTTTTACACTCGGCAATCGCGTGCTTCATCGATGCCGCCTCCAATCATCCACTTTGCAAATGAGGGACAAAATCCATGGGACAGTTCTTTTCAACCCTTGCCGGGTGTTACGAGAAGCACAGCATGGTAAAGTAGCTCAATATTCCCAGGAATGCTATTTAGAGCAGTCGTAATCAGCAACAATTGAAGAACTTGTAATATCCGCCGTTTAATGAAACATTAAAACTCTCCGCTAACGCCTTTTTTTTACACTGAATCAACGTGCTCTCCAGCAATCTCGTTAGAAATTAATTTGAGAAATGGGGGCTTGCTTTTGTGGCAGCCTGTTCTATTGGGAGGGGTAGATGCGAACAGGACTAGAAGATTCAACACCAAAGAATTCGGTAATTTTTTTATCTACGAAACAGGCTTGAAGTTTGTTGGAGCTGTGTGGCCTTTACTGTCCCGTTCTCCAAAATTCAAGGCAGATTTTGATCGGAAATATTCATTATGGATAGATTTCGCTGGAATCGAATTAAGGCACGTCCTACACTGCGAAGAGAGTGGAGGGGAGGGGTCGCATTTGGTTTGGAAAAAAATTATGATAGTTGACTTTTATTGTTGCGCGGAAGCTATTCACATCATTGAGAGAATCTTATTGGGGAAGGGTCATTTTGCTTGCCACTGGTAGAGGGGAGGGGTCGTATTCGCCCAAACCAAGTTCAAGTTTCGGGTCAGAGAATCGAACCTGAACTGGCTTAGAGAGGAAGTGAGGAATGGTGGAGCTCGTAGCAATCAAAACCTCTACAGGGTACCAGTACCAACGGCCCCGCTTGATGCGTTTATCATCATGGCAAAGTGTCCACCACTTGGGGGAGGCGGTTGGGGAGGGGGGTTACCCACGCACAAAAATCTTATTCTCACTCATGACCCCCCCCACTATGTAATTGCGACGAAAAAGAGAAAGAGTAGAGTGCTTCTCCATTATTTTTTTTGCCATTTTTGGCACTAACGAGCCTTGGACGAGAGCTCGCCATCCCTTGTGTAGAACACAGCAGGGGGTCGTATTTTGCCGTGGAAAAATATTTCTCAATGCTTATTGTTTGTTTTCGACGTTCAGCGCACGCTATATTTACCACCTCTCCCACGGCAAAGTTTTGAAAACAAAGTTGGAAAGATGGTTGATAGAACCAAAGGAGGAAATTCCAAGGTGTAGGGGTCGTATTTTGCACAAGTTCACCATAGCATAATAGTTTGCGCTACTTGGGATATGTTTGAAGCACTCCTCACGCGAATGGGGACTATAATCATCCAAAGAAGTACCGCAGTTTAAACTGATCAACCAACCCCGAAAATCTTGCTATTTCAGGCATAGGACGAAGTTATCATCCTGCGGGAATCCCAGCTTAGCACAGTGAATCCTTGAAAGACAATCCCCGCGATCAAATGTTACGGGTGATAGGGGCCCAACCATGAACCAGTGGCTCACAAGTAACTTTCCAGTAGAGTAAGAAGCAAAAAAATACCTTGGGAACACTCTGAGTAGAGACTCTTTCAGCAGTGGGGCCAGCATCTGGATGACGTTTATCGGTCGGCAAACAAAATCATCGGTATTCTACGTGCAACCGATTCCCGGCAAGAGCACAGAAAATCGCTCTACGACGCTCCAGGCAACGCTATGTACACACCGCTTGTAAGCCGTTGTCTTGCAGAGTGAAAGTAATCGTGGTTGCAATGGTTGCAATAATCACGCGTCTCTAGCTTCTTTATCTCGCCGTTTCGAGTGACGAAAGTGGTATATCTCTGCAAATGCGGACAACGATGTCAAATGCACGAAGGCATTTCGCGGACACTTGATCGCGGGAACTGTCTTTAATGCCCTCTTCCCCGAGGTCATTAGCGCGTCGTTTTTCTCTGGGATAAGTTTCGTATTACTGAAAAGCCATCTTCTGGAGATTGCATTCCTTCTGAGAAAACCAGATAGACGAAAAATAGATAAAATTCTTCCGAAGATGGACCTTAAAAAATCGGTACCAATATCTCAAGCGCCGCTTGCTCGCGACGGAACCGTTGCTCCGCCCACTGACCGCGGCGACGCCCCAAATTCATTTTTAACTGCGACCTGCTGGTGCATTAGTTGCGCAGTCAACTCTCTAAATTTTGAATGATGAGAATGAGATGATAAGGAGGAAGAGCTCACACCAACAGGTAAGACCACATTCCGATCACGCCCATTTTCGTCTTATGCATGCATTAGCGCGGTTCAGAATGGGGTTCTATGTAGGACATTTTCGGCAAGACTTTCCGCTTCTTTCTTCACTGCTGGATCGTTTACTAGCTTGTCAATAGAACTTGAGCAGTAAACTTCCATTTTCAAACCCGGTGCTTCAAAAGTTCAGTTTCAGTCTCTCCTGAAGCGCTTCTTTTTTTCATGATCTCCATAAAGCAAAGAATTCAGTCAATTTTACAAAGTAGATTTCTGAGCGAACAAATTCATTTGGTTTCCATGGGCTCATAAGTGAATCCATGCTAAAACCTCAACACATTCTCCAGTGAGTGGATTTCTCTAAAAGAATCGTAAAGAGCCTCATAAATGTTGCACAAGTGCTTTAGCAGTAATGGTTCTGGTGATTTTCGTGGATATGCACGCTCTCCATTCAATCCGCCACTTTTTCAGGATCTGACTTCACCTGAGATTGATGAATTACGAGACAGCTTTCAAACGTTCACACCTCACTCGCCCAATGTCGGCAGTGCTCGTCGAAGTCGAAGCGGTTCATCGGAAAAAGACAAAATTTCCTCGTCGAAATTCACTTTCGCACAAGATACGGGCATGCAGCTCCTCTAGTTCGATATTGGGGTCTTGAGAAAAAAATTGTCGATTCTCTTGTCTCTATTATGGGTTGAATATTCGGTTTATAGTGCTGTTCATGTAAACTCTTAAGGGCAGTGGGTACGATGGTTGGGGGCGGCTGGTTGCTGCCAGTGCCACTGGAGAGAAGGACTGCTAGAGGGCGTTTGGCCACAACCCGCTACGCCCTTCCACCAGTGACGCTGGCAGCAACCGCCCGCCTCCATAGTACCTACTGCCTTCAAAATTTGGTAACGATTGATTGATATATCAGTGAGTGCATGTAAATCGTTAGAGCACATATCCCTACTACCAGGATTCTTAATTTTATTCGTGATTGAACTTTACGGATTTTAGAT
>MU914341.1:5151-21880 GCA_036418165.1 Cooperia oncophora | reverse complement strand
GAAAAAAAAGTGCGATGGTACATAAAAACTAGTTGCGTCATTGGGTGTTTTATTTTCACTGTCCGCCCGCGACATGACTGCACTTCTCCGAAATGTCGGTTCTATCTCTGCTCCTTCAGGACGAGACGTAGCCGAGATCAAATATGCAAGTTTAAATTGAGCTCCACAAACGCCCCTACTGTATGCAAGGTACATCCACCTGTAGCAAGTGACTATCAGGAAGGAACACAGAGAAGAAGGGCGTGCTTGTTTGTTTGTTCATAAGGGTAAAAAGTTCGACCGCCAATGAAACCGGCAATCCCCTAGGGAATACGTCCTCAGTCAGCAGAAATGGTGTTACCGTAATAACATTCTTTTACCTCTACACCACACAACTAATTTGTACGTTATCAGCCAGCCTATTAAGCAGTAGTTTTGAACCTGAAGGTGAGCACACGTGCAGGAAGCGTTGCATACGTTAGAAAAGAGGACCGCGGCGGCTACCGACGTAGGGAACTGATAAATGGACAAAATTTAGGAAAAGGAATGATACTTGACGCCCCTATGGAACTCATACAGAAGACAGACTAACTGCATTTTGCGGAAGTGACAAATGCGGGTAAGTGCCACAAATGAACGAGAAATCCCGAAAATTGTATTGAGGCGAAAGTATCATAACAGAGCCTTTCGCTTGACCCATAACTATTACTTGAAATGGCATCTAAATGTCCCGGTTCCGTGAAGTAATAAAGTAATAGGATAACTTCGCCACTGATCAGTCCCTCTTGGGATGCTTAATTCCATTCAGAATCGTAGTGGCTTAGGATTGCGGTGAGGCCAGTGTAGTGATTTGCGGGGTCAGCCCGTGCAGAAGTCAGTGTTCTTGTCCTGCCATACAATCTGGTACCATTTTACCGTCTCTGCTGGTGAAGGGCTTAGTTGGCCAGAGCGGAAGCAGATTCGAAATTTGACCTCTGCACCGCGCGCGTCGCGAGCATGCCACTTGCCACTGCACCACCACTGCTTGGTAAAAGTACTTGAAAAAAGTGCCAGACTCTGCTCTATGCTGCACCCCCTCAAAACCCCAGCAAATGACAAAAGCCACAAGAACCAACCAAGGTACCAAGGTCATTCAGAACCAGTTACAGTGTATTCGCTAAAAACACTAATATAATAAGCTCTTCATCTCTCCGTAACACTATATGCATTCATGAAAAACAACTAAAATGAGGCTTTTGGGAATGATAACAAATGCACCATAAGATATAGCCATATATGCACAAAAAATGCTTGAAAAGGCGTAACAAAGAAGATACTGGGAAAGAATTTCTCTGTACGAATAAACAAAGTGAGGTTTAATTAACATTAGGTACTTTGTAAATACATCACATAATTCTTCACATTTCTGACCAAATAGGAGTTACATTTTTAGGTTTCAAGAGCGGTTCATAAGCGAACGCTTTGCGCACCAATAACTAGGCAGTTATCGTTTCTCGGAACGCGGAAAACTAAACAGGGTACAACGAGAAACACTCTTACCCGAATCATTCAAGGAACCATAATTCTAGAACCATAATTACTAATCTCACTGGGTAATGGTTAATCTTATGGAACCGATTACGCTGAAAAATTATGAGCATTCAATAAGAAAAGAATGATATAAAACATCGACGATATACTCAAATCATGGAAGGCTAGTCACTGAGCAATTGCATATAGGTATCTTACAAATGTACAAGAGGAGGTGGCTGGCCACGAGTCTCAATAAACTCAATCATATTCAAAAAACGAGTTCTTTCTGGCATCAGACGAAATGAAATACAGTATCCAACCAGTTTGTCTGTCATACACGCTGTTTTCTTGTCAAGTATAGTCACATTATGTGCATTAGGTGCCTAAATCAGCATTTGGTAAAAAAAAATGAAAAAAAAATGAGAAGAAAATCTGTTTCAAGACGAGAAGCTGTTACGCGTACCTTCTTCTGTTTGGGCTAGAACCGGAATAAAAGACAGTGTCCGCTACCATCCATTCCTTCCACAACTTCTCGTGCTTGTAAGCAACAATCTGAAAAGTGTCCGTCAGAATACAGTGTGCAGGCTAGTTCGCTGCGGACGCAGGGGCGTGTCAAGCGGGATGAGTTTGGCGCCCTCGCGCGAATTAAGTATACAGGGCATATTCCGCTCTTCCGGTCTCCATGGCAGTTACTTCAGACACTGCCAGTGGAACCTTCGGGCACAGTACGTAACATCCAAGACGCGACATCGCGCGCAAACTAGCTACTAGCTGATAATTAGAAGCCAGTTAACTTGACGAGCTGCACCATTGCCAAGTTGGAACAGTTTGGACCTAGTGCGAATGACCTCGCTTGAAAGGTTCTGACACTTCATGACTGGAGAATAGGCGAACTGATGTTGGGGAATCTGCGCCAATGTAGTGGATGGGTATCGATCGGTGCCGGTAGTCACCATATTGGCAGAATGCGCATTCTCCCACAGCCAATTCGTCAAATTTCGTTCCCCAGTCTCCCCTCGCAAAGTATGTACACAGCCTTATGGCCCTGCTGCCAGCTCTCTTCACCGCTTGAATTGAACTACACCTAACCTTCACATAAAAAACCATACCTTCACACCATCCTCCACAGAGACTTCATATGAATGAAACGTCTTCGATCCAGGCTCTGCTATTTTGACTTTACCGGAATAGAAATCCTGAAATTGTTTGCTTTCATGTGCAAAATATAAAGGACGATAGGAGCTGCTCCAGTAATGGACCACAGTGCAAAACATTACGTTCGCACTTGCCACGACTTCGCGTGACCTCCGAAAATTCCTATGATAACTTGCTGACGTGGAGTCGGGAAAGAATTCCACTGTTGGTGAACCAATTTTACAAAGCGAACACTCCCAATTGCATTGAGTAATGAATCCTCCTCCCAGACCAGAGCACACTAATTGCTAAGCTATGGCAAGCATTCTCACTACCCAGCAATAATACCATTCACCTTTGGAAAAAAAATGAGCAAATGGCGTGAAAAATGTCGAAAGACGTGATTTCCGGGTCAGTGGAATGAGGGGGGGGGGGGGGGGGGGGGGAATTTAATGGAGCATGACTTGCCCTAAGGCGCAGTGTGGTTATGACGTATTGACGTACTCGGCTATGGACCTGTGCTGATTAGCACCCAAATCAATCTGTTAGACATCTGTCATGAATTGAGAAGGCCGGAGCATACACAGAACTCACAACTTCATTGACATCATAAGGCCAGTTGTCATGGTCGAACAGAAGGTACCCATCGGTGCACTGCCATGGTATCCAGTGATCAAGCACGGAGACGGACAATTTTTCAAAAGGAAGCAGTCGACGTGACAAAGTTCCACCGAGAATAACCTAAACTGATACCAAAAGTTGTAGCTGGAACTTTCAGTATTAACAAGATGTCGCATTAGGCCGAACTCAGAGACGCACTGTACGTACAACTGTATGGTTCCTGCTGCTTGCAGTGTGCGAGGCGACGGGTCCGCTGCAGTAGGCGTATTTCCCCGATCTAAGTGCACGAGCCTGGAGCTGAAGGATAGCGCAGCAGATCGTGCGGCAGCGCGCGGACTGTGCTCCCATACTCAGTCCGCGCGCTGCCGCACGACCGCCCACAAGCAAAATCATAGCAAAACGCGATACTTGTCCGCGTTTTCTCACTTCTGCAGTTTTTTACCGCGTTTTCTCACTTTTGCATGTTTTTTTTGTTTTCTGTTTTTGTTTTCTACCACGAGTGCTTGCTTCGCCGCGGGATCTTGGTATCGAAGACATCGCTGGCGGAGTTTGTAGAGAGCCCCCAGGTATCGAACCCCTTCAGTCCGAAGAAATATTACCTCAAAAATGGCATAGTTTCCATCCTGTGGTGCATCGAATCCTCTACGAGCAACCGCTTTGCGGCACACTTCCTCAGCAGCAAGATCTATTTTTACATTGAACGGTCTATTTTCTCGTTCCCATACGTGAATTGGAACCAGAAGTCCATCGGCACGAGCCTTAATAACCACCATCTTTTATATACTCCGATTCAACATAAACTTTTATAAGTAACTTACTACATTCGGATTCGTGGCCTTGTTCTTCTGCGCCTGCTCAACCATAGCACGACAGATTTCTTCACGACTTGTAACCTTCAAACAGGTGGTAAAATTTTTTTACAGAAGTAAAAATATGCTACCAGCTTCCACTAGAACTGACCTCAAAAATCACATCATATCCATTTATCAAGTCGATTATTGCACCAATCTGTCCAGCTGTATCCTCATAATGCTTGCTTTCATCACCATTTATCTCGAAAAGTGACGGTCCAAACACCTACAGGAATACTTTGTAGTCAGAAAATTGATGAAGTTAAGGTAGACTTCAAACAAAAAGAAGGGTCAGTGATGACGGAAAAGGAATATAGTGGATGTAGCGAGGAAAATACTTGAAAACGCCATAAACAAACCTTTGCGACGTTCTCCACACTTAGCTTTATTCACATCCTGGTATTTAACTACTTCACTAAGGTGCGCAATTAGTTTCCTCAGCGTGTGGTAATGGACCAATGGCATTTGTTGCAGAATATGGCGATATTCTTGATAGCGGATCGCATTGTCAGCTGTCGTGCGGGTTTCAACTAAATAAAAAAGAATCATGGAATCCTTTCACATTCACAATGCTGTTTAGTTTTCCTTAGGCAGCGTTCAGACTTCGCGATGGCGCGCAGTAACGCGCGTCGACGAGCTACAATTGAAACCGCCGGTTCAATAGACGGACAGAAATCGATCGCAGCTGGACGCTTATGTTGATTCCCGCCTGCGGTTGTATTCCCGTCCAGAGCCTCGGAGGGCTGCTGCAACTATGGCCGTTACAGCGCGTCGTCGCGAAGTCTGAAGGCAGTCTTATATAGCTGAATGTGAGCAATCCGATTCAAGCCATGCGCAGTAGCAATGCGATTCAATTCTAAACGGTCATAATCAGCCGTTATCCAGCAAACGAGAGGGCGTGTTAATGGGCACGGATGGGAGCACAGTAATGGCAGCCATTTGCACTGAGGCAACAACCGGTGGAAAAAACCGTTTCAACTCCGCTTCAATCTACATCCCCTCCCCTCCTCCTTCCCGTCCGTCAATAGCACATGCAGAGAGATGAACAGCAACTGATGAGAACTGCTAGACATTGCTCGATAAAAGTGTTTTTGTTACACGAAGGACTAGTCTAGTTCACTAGTAACTGAAACTAAAAACCCTGCTCGTTACTTTTTTCACACCTCTGACTTACCATTACATTCATCTGTTCCTAATGCTTTTTCACTGACAGACCCTGAAAACTGGTTACCGCTCAGAAGTGGAGATTACCGCGCCGAACAGCATTTAGAACCCCAAGGAGTGGCAGAAATTCGCTTAGATGAAACAAAGCTTTAGACAACATCAAGAACAAAGTACCCAAGTTGAAAATTTGTTTGTGAAGCGTAGGCGGGAACAGTGGCGATTTCAGCCGCCGGAAAAACTGCCGTAGTACATCAGCGACCGCATAGACGGTCTCTTCACCAGATGAGGCAATGTGCGTTTTGACAGGATCTATAAGTGAAAATGAAAAAATCGATCAATTTACAAGATTATGCAACGTTCAGACTTTGCGATGGCGCGCTATAGACGGGGAGGCAGCCATAGATGGACGTCAATCGGCGCTGATCGCTACTGTTCTGAGAAAACATGGAATATTAGGAGGGAGCGCGCTGCCCGATCACACAGTCTGGTATCCTTCAACTCTTCTATACTCTCCAAAAACACTAGCGGCTGCTCTGATCTCAACCAGACTGTGTTATAAGGCAACGCGATTCCTCCAACCCCTCCTTACTCCCTCAAAGAAGCCGCCTACCAATACCCGTCTATGGCTGCGTACCCTTCTATTGCACTGGAGCGCGTTTGCAATGGTAGCGCGTCGTCGCGCGACATCGCGAAGTCTGAACGCTGCCTTGCAAAAAAAGAAAATGATTTTTATGGTTATCGATTACCTAAGTAGAATAGGGTGATAGATCAAAAAGAGTACCTTCCGTGAGCTTCTTGTAAATATCCTTGGCTTCAGAAATTTTTCCATTTCTTCGGTAAATGCCTTCGGATCGAATACCATACGCAGCAACAAATCGAATGCATTTGTCGACCAGCTTAAGTAGTACAGTATGTCATAAAATAATAAAGTCACTACATTTTAGCTACATATTTACCGTGAGAGCACGTCCTACCATTCAAGAAAATTTTAGCATAATGTGAGCCCCTTACCCTCCAAAAAAACTTTCTCCTCTGAGAACTTCCCCTACCCCCCTTTCCTCATTCCACCCATCATCTTCCTACAGTTCCCCTAACTCCAGCAACTTTTAACCATTTTCAAACTTTCCACTTTTTTCCAAGAAAGCTGCCGCCGAGCAGGAGGGGGAGGGAAAGTACATAGCTTGAATCAGCAAAAACCGAAAAAGTCAACAAGCGCAAATCTTTTCTTGAGAGGTAAATATAAACTCCTCGCTGGGGATCACAGTAAGACTTACTTACACTAAGACCATGTAATTCTGAACTTCAGCAAACAACTAACAATGGGTATATTATCTGCTGTTAACCGGAAATCTTCAAGCACTGTTGGTTCCATTGCAAGCGCCTCTTGAATTGCCGAATACCATTTAGTTGTACACAAATCATCACAGCATTCCAAGTACAGGGCACTGGAATTCAATGACAATGAAAACAATAGATCACAACATTCAAACTCTCCAATAACACAAAAGCAATTCTGAACAATGCTAGAATCCTGCAGATATTCAAATGAAATGAAATAAAAGAGAACTAACCATCCTTCAAGAGAAATCAAAAACGGCCCCTTTTGATCTTTCTTCTTGCATTTCGGGCACCAGTCAGTTTTATCGACCCGCTCTCGCAGCAGTAGTACCTGCAATTTGACCTCTCGCACTTCTCAGGATGGCAATGACATTTCAATGACATTCAATCAACTAATCCTACGTTTTTCAAGCCCCGGGGAGTCCCAATGCGGCAAATGCCCAGAGGTTGAGTCGTAAAGGGTAATCTTCGCCGATGAGGAACCCCTATTGAGCTACGGCACGCGCCCTACCTTTATTCAGAATCGTGGTGCTTTATTGAATGCGATGGCGATACACGGACTTGTGGGGCCAGCCGTTGCAGTGGTTTTGTCCTATCAGATGAATCTCCTACCTATGTATTTACCGCCTCCGAAAGCTGAAGGCTTGAGTGGTTTGTGCAGGAGTCGAGCCGGGGGCTGATGAATGGACAACGCGTGTAGTAAAAGTGCCGTCTGCCACTACACCACCTCCGTCGCACTATAGCACAACCACGAGGCTAAGCCGAATGAGTCCCTTCCCGTAGAAATTGTAACAAATTTTAATTACAGTTTGCTGTGAATTACTGTGGAATCATTTTTTCGTGGGACCCCCTAGTCTTCCACTTTCAATCGAGGAGTTGCAGTCCAATACCATCTTCTCTTACCTTTCTAACATCCAGTTCATAGATGTAGTCAGGTGAATCGAGCAACACGTAAAACATAGTCCTTTCATGTAGTCCTGCCGCTGCGTACATCCACTCACTTGTTGCACCTAGACAAATACACGACATGAGCAAAATTGCTGGGTGCATATTGATTAAATGATGCAATAAGCATTTTCTTTATTGCTGGGCATTCCAGCAATTTCATTTCTATTTATTGGAGCGTGGGCAATTAGCACCATGGAAACAAAGGGAACAACAAAATATTAAAAAAAAAACAGCAAAAACAAAAACAGCGCTGCTCAGATAAACCGATTGTATTGCTGTCTACCGCTCACATATGGGCAGACAGTAACTACAACACTTCAAATGAAATCACCGACCCGCCTCTTGAAAGTAGCATATTTCAAAGGGAACACATTCGAACGTAAGAGCGAATTGAAGTTGGTACAAATTCTACCCCATTACTCACAAAAAAAACTACCCTTGACCTGTAACTGAAGTCTAGCAACGTGGCAGTAGTCTTGACTACTCACTCAGTAGACCACCAGTCACTTAGGACCCAAATAGTTCAACCGTCACACCCACCCCAATTTTCAAAAGCAGCCATTCATTATCTCTGTAAAGCCATCAGTCAAGTCCCATATCTTCCTTCCTCCTCCACTCCCGACGAGACCTAACCGCCCGCCAGCTAGCCGCTCCTATCTCAGTAACCGAATCTCTAGTATAGCTCAAGTAGTATAACAGCCCCAGATATCTAAGAGCACATCTCGCTCCCTCACGAGTAAGTTATTACTGACAGATTACGGCCAGCCACGCAATTTGAACAATATACTATTTTTGGTAGTACGGCGTTAATAGCGGTGATCACCAACACTTCACAACGATACGGCCACGACCCGTAACAGCCTCCCTATACCGACACCGCTCAACCAACATCACGCACACTATGATCTGTCCCCCCAGGGCTTCAATAGTTGCACGTTGATAAGTTATCACATAAGCTAACGATAAGCCTAAATGTAGGCTAACCTCCCAGCTTGAAGCCTTACCTCTCAACTATCAAAAGGTATAAAGAATACCAACAGACTAATACGAGAATAAACTCTTCCTGTTATACGCGCGAATTCTGCTTATCACAGACATCACACACACAATCATTTGCCTTCCAGATAGACTTCGCTCAGAGTTGGCTGATAAATCCCATCACACAGAAATGCGATAGAACTTTTCTTCCAACGCGCCACCACACAGCCGGGTATACTCCCTAGGACACCAGGACATTCTCCTTACCTACGCCCACCGAGCACCAACCTATCGCGGGCAAATGTCCCGCAATCTCCTGGGCAAAAGATCTGCCCAACGAACCCATTAGCTCCCCGCGCCACCGCAGTCACCGGTCCAAAGCCCTTATAGTCGTAAGTCGCCTACTCAGGACAAGCCCGAATCTGGAGAGAGCGAAACGCGCGCACTTCCACTCACCACTCTCGACGCAGCCCCCCAACATCAAACTATACAAAACCAACCACCCCCACTCTCTCTTTTTCCTTTTTCCCTAACCCCACTCATACCCCACTACCACACCACCCCCGCACCCCCCGTATCTCCATCTGCACACACGAAGATGAACCGACACAAACTATACCCTGCGAGATTTGTCATACACAACACCCCCCCCCCCCCCCCAACCCCCCCCGCCCCCCACGCCCACGGACTCACCTAACCACAACACACACGCCCCCGGCCCGCCCCACTCACAACCCCCCCCGCGCCCCAACCCTCTATGAATATCCCTGCGCGTAGACCCCTCGATAGCTCCCACCCTCCTTACGCGTTTCACTCTCTACCCTAAAGTAAACCCCGATCCAGCAACACTGCCAAGCCCTGCATTTCACCACCGCAACTCTCATAGAAGCAGCGTCACACAGTCTTGCTCACCAACCGTGCAGCAGTGGCCATCGAGAGGCTCTGAATTGGTGCAGACCCCCCCCACCCACCCCTGCTGAGCCACTACGCACGCAGCAAACCTCCGCCCTCCACGTCAGACTCGAGCCGCTTCGAACGAATACACCTGCAACCCCGTCCCAGCCGAACCTCCGACAACTTGACACGATCTCTCAGGCCTCAACTCCCGCTTCACAGCTCAAGCCACACCAAACCCTCCACCCTCCCCACACACTACCGCATCATCTCACACCCACACAACCTTTACGACGCGCTCAGTACAATTTCCAAGCTCTGCTGACTAGCAAACTCGCAGCCTCCGACAGATCTCTTGCCAATACCCCTACCCTTCACTGGCTAACTAAACCTTCATAGACCTATACCTCGATCTACCACCCCCCAGCCGTCTCGCTACCGACTCTCACATCGATCATAAAACATGTCTGCCTTCAAAGTTTCAAGATAATAAGTTGGCGATCTTTCGCAGGTAAAGTAACCCGACAAATATTGCCTTACTCCAGACTCGATAAGTTACGAAACACCCTCGCTCCGAATACTATTCACCACTTCCAAAAAACAAAATTAATACAAAAAAAATAGCATTCCACTAATGTAAACGATGACGCGCGAACGATCCATCGATATATCCTCCCACAATTTAGCAAGCCCTTTTTTGCAATTAAGGACACCATTCTCATCAACACCAGCCTCCGACCACTGCGAAAATCTTCGCTCTTTACCCGATGTCAAATGAAACAGCGAAAAAAGTCGAAACTCGCCATAAAAAACATAGACTGGCAGGTAGGTGCTGCTAAAACGAATCAGCGGTGGTGACTGAACTATAGACCCTATTAAAATTCAAGCTTCCAACTTCAGATTCACCTGTCAAACTGAACACCATATAGAATTCAAAGGGAGGGGGGCGGGGGGGGGAGGGCGCAACGAACAGACAAAGAAAACCTACCCCTCTGACCGACCAGCCCAACAACGTTCGCCGGGCTTTCCACCTCTCTGCACCACACCTTGACCGTAGCATTCAAATTCCGAACCAGCCAACACTGACATGAATAAACATATTGCAAGTCCCAACATCGGGAACCTGAAAGAAGTCCAATCTCCAACAGTATGCACACGCCAACGACTAGCGCTCCTCTCGACCCTACACGCCAACGTAGCCAACATCCCCACGTGTGAGCATCCTAATTTTCTGACACGTGGCAACACATCACTCCACACCCACCCCCCACCACCACCCACCAGGTTGTTAGTCGTCTTACCCTTTCCATTGAGTCTAATGGTCAAATGGTGTTACTCTTTCTTTACAGATCCAATTCACCATCCGAGGAGCGAGAATCGGACCCCAGCACAACGAACTCTTGTCTAATTTCAAAGGGTTTTGCAAAGCAAACATATAAGAAAAAACAAAAACGAAATAAAAGAAAAACCAAACACATCCCCTGAAAAACTCACGAGACTGTCGTCGTCATGAAAACTAATCTTCATGGTCCTCAGTCGTGCATGAGCTTTTCGCTCCTTCTTGCCGATTTGGAGCAGAACATCACCGAAGAACGCCACTGTGGTCTTGTTAAATTGATCTCCCCTCTTGGCCTGCCTCGTATCATCCCGCCCAGCGAGCACTGCAACTCGTACCAAAAGTCATCCTGGTATGATCTTGTAAATCCAATGTAATAAATACAATCCCATTGAATAAACCAAAAAGGGCCCAGGACTGGATCACTAACCAAGTAGACATTATGCCCAATCCCAAAAGAGAGAGGTTAACTCAAAAAGTGTAAATTTCTGCGATTTCTGACAACTTTTTCTCAAGCTGATCGCACTGAGCAGCTGAATAACGACCAAACACACAAATAAGAATACCACAGAATACACTCTCGATGAAAAAAAGCAATAAATCAAGACCAAACAGTAGAATACGTTTTCCAATGGAGAGCTTTCAAAACTAAGCACGAACTAGTATACCTCCTGCAAGGGGCGGGGAGGCATATTTCTCTTCGTAAAGCTATTCGTATGGCGTGCAGGAAACGCCATGGGAGCAGGAAGTGGCTTTCCAACAATAGATTCGGTAAATCTGAAGACAAAATCATGGTCCTCTTCCAGATGGAAATAATTCAAACGATTATAAAGTGGAAAATGTGGAAGATGGTGCGAGGGGGAAGAGTGAGAATTGCAACTAATAAAAAGGGCAATCCCGCCATGTTGGCCCTGATTAGAGTACATTGAAGAAGACAGAAGAAACACGTCCAGGCTAGTCTCCAATTAATTTCACGCGCCAAGATCAACAACTGCCTGGAAGTCCTTTGGACGTATAAACTTTGGGCAGCACCCTTCAAAGCAATTTTAGGAGAAAATGGGTTGTTAAGAAGTGAATGGTGGTAGGAACATCCTTCGAACTAGGCAAAAATAATAAAAAAAATTCGACGTTTTTAGATTGTTCGGAAAAGTGCCCACCGGCTGCTGACGCTACCACCGCCAATGACTCTCCTCTCCGAAATGGACTCACCAACGAATATGGAGATCCTATGAAAAATAATCTGATATGCCCCTATTCTGTGAAAAGTATAAAGGACCCTTAATCTGCTTGCTGCATAGAAACAAGCCGACAACGCGCGCAACAATTCCGCAGACCAGCAATATTGTTTTGTGAGCGGTTCGGGCGAAGGGGAGGGGTGATTTTTTACCTTCGCTGCTTCAGCTAAGTTCCACTTTGGTCTTGAGAACACAAGACAACGCGCGCAGAAATTTTCTAGACACAGCAACAACTTCTTTCAGTCTTTTTCGTGGGCGTAGTTCAAGGACGGGAGAAGGGGCACTTTGCACTTTTGCTGCTTCACTCGTTCCGGACAACAGTGCAAAATGATCTCCTCCGAGTCCGAACTGCACCGTTTTCGTGGATTCAGCTCTTCCAATTGACTATTGAACAATTCTCGTTCAATATGCACCGTTCACATAGATTACAAGAATAAAAAAAGTACGCAAAAGGAAAACCAGTAAAAACTTCCGTGGCGCTCAAAGCAATTGTCCGCCCTATACCGCGTGCCGTTCACTCAGAAAATAGAGTCAAACATTGGCTGGGGCACCACCTCAGTTGGAGACTTAATGCATGAATAACGTAGACGGTGAAACTGGCACCTAATGGGCAAAAGGAACTCCCTATCTCTTCTCATAAGTGTGTCGCAGATAACGCGACCCGTCAGGGTTGCATAAAATGATTAATAGCGCAGATTCGAAAACTGCGATTCGGAAGTTTTAGACTGGACATTTGTAGAAAAAGATTAGTTTTGGAAACATATTTCAACACAATTTCCACGTTGATGTTACTAATTTGACTCCTGAAATTGCACCCAAGCATTAGTCACCGCCGTATCATCGGTTGTTTTTTTCTTGCGCAGAACAGTGAAGAGCTCCGATCAAATTTTTGACAAAAAAACTCGGGAAAAGTGATAGAGTTCGGAAAATTGAAGAAGATAGTAGGTATGACGGGGAACCGCAATCAGGGTAGGAAAATTTGGGATAACGAGGTCGTAGTTCACCAACATTTCCCCCAAACGTTGGACATGCCTGAGACAATACAAAAAGCTCTTTCAACTTTATAAAGAAAATAACCAACCTGATGGAACCGACAGATCAGACGATGACTGGCCAACATCCTTAGATTCTTCCATACTGAATGAAAAAGGAATCATTGCGAGCGCGTACTGAGTCAACAAGGAAGACCTAACCTCTCGCTTTCCTCGCTAGGCAAACAGCACGGCGGTTTAGTCTCGACCTCAGATGGAGATGGTTCTTTTGACACACCCTTTGTCTCATCAAGGTTTTCAGACTCATTCTTCTTCTTTAACGAGAGCTTTTTCCTCAGTGAACATAAAGACATGTAGATCGGATTTTCAATGTAGTCGATGTTGCGCTCCTTTCGCTTTGTTATGGTTGATGGAGAACATCTTAATTTACGCAGTCAATCAATTATACCTGGATGGAAAAAAACCGTTTCAACTCACCCCACGCTGTCATACAGCTCATTGTCTCCACAAGCATATTTCGTCGCTTCCCATCGTTTCTAAAGGAGTAAACGTATATTATTGAATGGATACAGAAGCAAGACTGCAGCACAGACTTCAACACTACTCACTGATAGTGCAAACATCGAAACCACAGAATACTGCATTTCAAAAAGGTCTTGGGAGCAAAACTGAGTTGGGCGGAGAATAATAACGCTTTGGCTAACAGTGTAACGCTGCATTCATACTTCGCGGCAGACACCAGCGACCAACAGCATCTCGAACGTCCGTCAGCGCCAGCGACTAAGGAAAGTATAGATATCGATATAGCAAACTGCAGCCTCCCACCAGCGTCTAGAAATGGAGAGTATGGTGGAAGTAGAAGGGAACAGACAGCTGAATCAGAAGTCTGAAATTGCCACCTGTGCAACCGCACCGTACAGCTGCTAAAGCATAGATCGATTTAAGGTACGGTATTGTGTAGAGTACGGTGCGGTTGCACACGCCGCATTTCACGACGCCAATCCAGCTGTCTACTCCCACCTAATTCCCCATACTCCACTAGCAGTCTGCTTCCCTTCTACTTCCCTATACTCTCCATTCCTAGACGCTGGTGAACAGTGGGAAACGCTGATAGACGCTGGCATTCGCTAGATTGATGTCCTTACTTTTCTAGCCGCTGAAGGACGCTGGTGGTCGATCGGTACTTTCCTAGTCTCTGGCGCCTACAGACGCTCGGAACGCTGGTGGACGCCGCCGTAAAGTATGAACGCAGCCTTAGATATAGCGCCGGCCTGTGAGAAAAGAAATTGAGCGCGACTTCGCATGAAATCTTTTGTTTTCTCGGTGATATGTGCCTGAAGAGGGTCACTTTACAACGAGGCTTTGCCGCGTCATGTTCTGACTCGACAACGTCACATATTGTTATTTAGACGAGAGGCGCAAACAATCAAGCATGACGTGGCTTCGCCCCCCCCCCTCCAAGGCACACAGCGCCGTTTCCCATTTGGCACACAGAAACCACATGCAGGAAAACACAAGAAGACACAACTAGATTGAAAAGTGAAATATAGGAAAGAAGAAGCTGCCACTATTTCTCATGCTTAGTGCAACAATAAATAGCAGGCAGCCACAGTGACAACGGCGATACAAAACGACGACGACATAACAAGGAAAGGCCTACGGCGTTGATCAATTCCTTCAAGGAGCGCCACATTCGACTTCCATTCAGAATCGTACTGGCATTTGAAAATGGTCTGGCCTATAGAGTGAATTATAGGGGTTGTGTACACCTGAGTGCGCTTATCCATATCAAAGTCCAGCAAATTAAAATATTTTCTTATTTTACTGGTAAGCAGGGAAGATATGGGACCTGAAGCTTGGTTTGCACTTGGTATTGCATTGGTAAGTACTGCTCCCTGATCACACGAATAACAACTGAGGCCTAATATCAATTAATAATTAAAAACATGGTAAGCTTGCACTATGAGCATTTGAAATGCAAACAGTGCTTCATAGCTGGGAAGGGAGGGGGCCCCCCCTCGATGTACACACGCTTTGTTTTTGTCCTCCACACAGGTGCCTTCAATTAAATGCATCGAGTTGATTTGACGGGCACACTCCTCCTTTGAAATGACAGTCTTGTCCACAAGCATGACGTGCTATTCCTGGTCCTACTCTTGCAGCTCAAAATACGTGAGGGAAGCGCGACCCATTCGCGAGGAGGCCACAGCCCGCCCGCCGGCCACGGCAATGCTCAATTTTTATTTTTATCTGCTACCATGTGGTGCGGTTGTTCCACTCACCGTTGTTTGGACCGAGGCGAACCCGCGAGGAATGGGAAGCTTATTTGAGCCTGGAATGATCCGGTATGAGATTTTACCCCTACAGATTGAGCGCGCTAACATAAGCGACGCCATCACACCTGATATGGAATGTTGGGAAAAATGACATCAAGCAATTATAACTAACCGCCTTCGATTTAGAACGTGACGTTTGGTGACACAGCTTTGGGCGTAATATCAAGAAAAAAAAACGATGACATCAACAAATGACATCAAAGGCAGTAAGCAGTGACGGCGACATCTGACGCTGAGGGGGAAACGAGGTTCATAAGCGAACAAGAACGGGTAATATCGGTCAACGAGAAACAACTCTATAATGAATTGTGGTTACACTACGTCTGCGTATGAAAGAGCAAGCTTAAAGCTGATCTAGGCCAAATCGACAGACAGAAAACCATTTATTCGAAAGATATGCATGTTCAGACTTCGCGATTACGCAAGTACATGCAATACCATTGCAATGGTGCCGGGACGCAAACAAGGACGGACTGGCGTCTATAAAGATTGCTTTGGGAGAATATAGAAGAATGGCAGGGTACGCTGCATAGTCATGTATCCTCCTATTCTCTCTTCACCCAATTCTTCTACTTCTTCTGTACTCACTAGCGGACGGTTCCGATGGAGTTCAGACGGCGTGATAAGGCAACACTTACGCTTTTATTCCTACACTCTCTCAAAGCGCCGGTCCAAACGGATACCCGTCTATTGCTGCGTTACCGCCTATAGCGTTACAGCACCAATGCAATGGCGACGCGTCGTATCGCATCATCGCGAAGTCTGAACACTGCCGCAGGGTTAGCCAATGTGCAAGAGGTAAAAAGAAAGCGGTGCTGATTAGAAGACAGATTCATAGACGAGATGTGAGAAAGATGAAACCCTCACCCGTGAAAGGATGCCTAACACTCCAAGAAACAAGCAACCCTGAGCGAGTAATGCCACATGAATGCAATCCAGAGAACCTAGCTGAAGACATCTTGAATGCAGAATTACGAATCACATTCAGTGCTACATCTCTCCAAGGAATATTGCGATTGAAATGTCCCGTGTTATTACCCCTACAATAGTCCTTTGACGTGCGAAAAACGTGGAAATCGGCGCTCTTGGTGACGGAGAGGTGTGAGAGCGCTCTGCACTTTTGCTGCTTCACAAGTTCCGGTTTATAAGTCTCCCTATCGTAAAAACTGCGAATTTCTTGTGGAACCGGAGCAAGCTCGTCGAGCCACCATGGTAAATGATATTTATGGTTTTCATCGCTTCCAAAGATTGACAGGTGAACCTCAAACTTTGTCTAGTACCATTTCGAGCTACAAAATTTCCCAGATCCCGATTTTATGGCTCTACACGTCGATGAGAACACGCAAAATCACCTCCCCCGTCGCCGAACTGCGCCCGGAAATAGTATTCAGTGATGCATATCTTCTCTAGC
>MU914340.1:2056-21884 GCA_036418165.1 Cooperia oncophora | reverse complement strand
GGCGGGGCACTTGATATCATTTTGAACGTATCAAGTGAAGTCTTTCATGCATACTTGCTCATGCCCAAATTTCAAATTTAGAAGAAATGTTAACTCTAATAATCCACTAACAGGGTTGCGCTCCAATTCACAGGCAAAACAACAATTCTCTCCCTCTTGAATCGGTTTTTTTCTGGTCGGAAACTGTGTAGCAGCCCGGATCTGTATCCCTTAGGCTTACATCTATAGGGAGTGAAGCACTGCTGGCCACATGCAGTAGCCACTTGAGGGATGTATCAAAACTGATGACAGTAACCTCGAAAATTATGCGCGATTTCAAATGCCGTGGTTCATGCCCCCATGAAAATAATTTGCTTTACAAGCGCATATGCCAAAGTTGCGGCGTTTTTATTTTCTGTAATTTTTCGCCATGCTGTACATATATGTTCAGGAGGAAGTTCAGGACGGTGACAGTGGCTCGAGCTTGCCTAGAAGCGCTCCCGTTGATGAAGAACAGTAGGTTTTCTCACTGTGTGGTATGCCGATCTTAACATGTTTTTCAATTCGTATGTGCATTTCAGGGAACAAAAGACGATGCCGACATCTGCTGTCTGTTGTAAGGAGGAACCACAAGACGTTTCGGAGGTAACTCTTAACTAATCGAATGCGCGAGAATGCAGCTTTGGCTGCATTCATAATTTCGGAAGGATCAGGACACTCCGCCTTCCATGGCGATATACAGCGTGTGCTGTAGGTGCGCTACTGAAGCGGTAGTGCACCCCTGAGGGCGCAGGGACTTTTCATTGTAGAACTTTCTGTCAACCCGCTGTACTGACCACTAACTCAGGCGGTATAACTGTGTGTGATAAGATGTTTAATGTTCTCTGCTGAAGTGATCTGCGAGTGAAATAGGTACTCTGGTTGCTGGAATAGGAACACTAGCCGGCCATTTTGTATACTTTCTAAATTTCTGTCAACATATGGTAATTTTGCAGATTCCTGTCGAGTTTGAAACGCGGGAGAAAGGGACTTATCGGTGGCGCCCACACGGCGCGTGCCCGGTGATAAATGAAAGAAATTCTTCAAAAACGCTCAAATGTCGTCCGATGTTATGTAGTCGGATGCCAAAACTACTTTCCACAATCTTAAGTGATTTAGAAGGAAACTTAGACTTTGATTCAAATTAAAAAGCACGATGCTAAAGTAGCTGATCGTGGGAATCGTGCCTGCATCGTCGCGACGACGTTTCCTCTGTCATGCAATGCTCAGCGAAGGTGGCGGTGAGCAAACTGCTTTCCCGTGTTATTTCCTTAAGTTCTGAGCAATTCTCCGTCCTTTAGTGTACCATACTTTCTATTACGCCACGAAATTCCCAGTCGGCCTCGACCATCGCGGAATATTTGCCTCATTAATGGTTGAATTTGGTTGCGACGTGGGTAAAGTTGAGATAGCCTCCACAGCAGCGGCAAAGGTCTTCACCCCGGCCGATAGATGTCATCATTAACCTTTGAAATGGCTCTACGTTTCTAAGATCTTTGTGACAAACCCCTTGATATGGTCTCCTCCCACACCACTGAAAAACAGGAAGTCGTTTTGGCACCAGATAGAACTCGTCAAAAATGGACGTTTTGGAAGTTTGCACAATTCGGACATTATAGCAGCATCGCAAACAGGGTACAGCACCGTGTTGTGTGGAAAGGTGGGTCAGTAAGACCCCGTCAGGTAAGATTTTGGTATGCCCCCCCTTCCCACTTAGGGGAGGATCTCGGTACGACCCCCCCCCCTCTCCCCTTTTTTTCCCCATCACCTACCTACCACTTCCCCACATTTTCCACTTTTTACTCAAGGATTTCCCGTCGAGAGGGGCGGATGGCGGAGTGCGCGGTGAACAGCCAATGTGGAACGGGAAGAATTTATTAGATTTTCCCCAACTCCCTACCACTTTTTCCGGAATTTCCGGGGTGTAAATAGTACACGGGCGGAGGTGGTGTAGTGACAAGTGGCGCGCTTACCACTCGCGCGGTCCTGGGTTCGAATCCCAGGTCGACACCCGCCCAGGCCAACCAAGCCTTCTACCCTCCGGGGACGGTAAATTGGTACCAGATTCGTCTGGGAGGATAAAACACTGACTTGTACATCGGCTGGCCCCGCAAGTCATTGTATAGGCCACATCGCATTCAATAAGCCACTACGATTCTGAATGGAAGTAGAATGCGTGCCGCATCCCACAAAGGGATTGATCAACGGCGAAGACTTTATCCTTTATCCTTTTTAAATAGTACACATGAAACAGGAAAAATCACGAACGAATAGTCAACAACCGGGAAAAATTTCCCAACGCGGCAATTTCCTTTCGAAGCTACATACGACCTCCCTCCCCAGTGGCCAAGTACGACCCGCTTCCCCCCCATATGTTTCACACAACGATGTGTAGTCTGCATAAAGCACTGCTAATCGTAACCGAAAAAGCCCATACCGCGTAACTCATTGCAATAAGAACGTTGCAGCTTATTTGCTATACCAAGTTGAAAAAAATTGAAATTCGAAGCGAATTATAAAGGCGAGAAATAGGCTATGCAGTCTAAATAGTTTTAGTGAATGCTTTGAATCTACTGCCCTCGATACTTTCCGTTCCTACTGTTATCAGTATTTGCATAGCATAACATGGAATCCCTTGCCCCTCATGCACTTACATACGAAGATGGTTCATTCCATGTGCAAGGTAAATGGGTCCGCTGCTGTAGGCATGCACTTTCCACGCTCAATAGTGCACGGGGACGAGACTGAAGCGTAGTATCTGGGTACTCTTTCGGACGCTGCTTGCGCGATGATTAAGATGCAGCACATGGGACTGCATCAACATCGCTCAGGGTAGTCGTAGTATGACGTACAGGACCAAGGCAGCGTTCAGACTTCGCGACGGCAGCGCTTCGGTCGCGCATTCGACGCGATCGATGCAGTCGAAAGCATGCGCATCGATCGCGCCGAACGCGCGACCGAACGCGAAGTCTGAACACTGCCTAACTGATGTAAGAGCGCAGACTGGTGGCATGTTTGGGCGTATGACAGGTGAAGGGCAGCGCGGGCTAAGTCGTAAGACGGCAGCCAGATATCACTACATCCAGCCTCGTCCCTGTACACCTCTGATAGGGCAAGGTGGCGGGCCACTGCAGCTGCCAACAGAACCATTTCGCACAAGGAGCGCTAGGATCCGCGAAATTGAGTTACAGTTTGTCTTTGATCCTCTGCCCGGACCACTTTCCATAGTGAAGGTTGTTACTGTTGTAGTTTAAGAACCTGCATGGCTTTCGCTCAGTCGTGGAATATTTGCTTTTCTTTTTCATCTCCGATCAGTTTTGTGGATACGATAAACCAATAGTGACGAAATCCAACAATCTATTAGAGTGGCATTTTGGATGAACACCACTTTCACTGAAGAGTAAACAAGGGAGAAATCGAAGGAGTATTGGAAAACAAGTATAATCGCTTCGTGAAATTCCCTTAATCCACATTTTTTTTCTGAAACTCTGCACAACCATCTGCTGTCTCCCCATTATAGCAATAAAAGTTCAGGGCGGAGATACATGTTCATCAGTGAATACCACAGCAGCTGGTCATCCACTGGACACCGACTCTACCGGGAGTACCTCTCTCTTCGATATTATACCAGTTAACACGTATGCGGTTTTATTGCGGTGCTAGTTGCCTGTCAATGTAGGTGGTCTTTTCAGTGCATGGATCAGCATTTTTGGAGGGCAGTCTGCTGCTCGACTTAGCAACGAACCGGCTTCCAGTAACCAACATACGAAATTTATGAAATTTCGTCAAGAGTCTGCACCGGCAGGCTCAACGACACCTCCTAGGGAAACGGAGCCATTTGAAGATAATACTTCTGTAGCGGATGCTGTGCCCTCCGACCGAAATGCACGCTGTGATGAACGGGATGCTCCCTCCGATCAAGGTGCACGATGTGATGTACGGGATGCTGTGCCGGCCCCTCGAAATGCCAATTGGGAGTGGCACAAGCGTGGAAAGCAAAGTACAACCCCAGAGACTTGTTCTTCTGAAGAACGAAATGTGGCGAAAAAGGCACCAGTCCGAGAAGTAGAAGCTGGTGCGAAGCAGGTCTCTCGAGAAAGTGGTACTGATCGTCTTACCAACCCTTTCAAGTATTTTTTCAAAACGCCGGATCCACTGGAAGGGCTACGACGGCGTCCGAGGGATGGCGATGACTACCCGACCCCATCCCAATGTCGAAACGATGGTCCGTCAAAGCCAACTCACAGAGTTCGAGTGCTCGTCGAGCATAGAGAACTTCTCAGTGAACATGCTGACAACAACAGGAGTTCGGCTACGTCAAATTCGGCTGTTACCGAAGACAGTGAACGAAGAACCAGAATCGTGCCCAATAACGACTCGTCAGACCGTGCGTCTTACACTATTCTCAAGGAGGAAGTGGGAAATGCCGAACAGGCGCCCAATAGGAACGCTGCCCATGGTGCGCCTTGTACTGTTATCAAGGAGGAACAGGACAGTGCAGCGCGCGGTGCGTCTGTCAGTATTGTCAAGGAGGAAGAGGAAGAAGGGACAACTGGAAAAGCTAATGAAAAGCGAGCACTAACTGCTTCTGACGGTAATCCTGAGCAGGAGCCGAGCAACATAGAAAAAGCTCTCACTAGCATCGAAAAAGCTCTCAGTAGGAGGTCAGCAGACGCTGCATCCGTGCAACCGGACGCCACTTGCGCGGTTCTCAACGATGAACTGACAAGTCATGAACAGGTACCATCTTTCAACTAAATAGAACTTGTAAATGTTACCAGGGCAAGCTCGATTGCCAGTTATTGAAACAAATCTCTTGCGGAATCCCGTTACAGCATACCTGTGGATACCTTAGGCTGCGTTCATCTTTGCGGCGCCGACCACCAGCAACCAGCAGTCCGTCAGCGTCAGCGAATAGGAATAGGTAGATATCGGTCTAGCGTCCGCCAGCGTCTACCAGCGTCTACCAGCGTCTCGAGGGCTAGGGAAGTAGGTATTGATCACGACCAGCAGCGTCCTCCAGCTGGCCATTCAGCGATCAGCAGAGTCAGTGGAGAGTATGGGGAGATAGAAGGGTAGTAGACTGCTGGTAGAGCGTATGGGGAAATAGGAGGACGGCAGACAGCTGGTTTAGAGTGAGGGGAAGTAGGAGAGTAGCCCTCAGCTAACCTCTTACATCCCCATACTCTCCAGTTACTGCCATCGCTGATGGATGGGTGGACGCTGCTGGTTAGATCGATACCTATACTTCCCTGCCCCTCAAGACGCTGCTTGTCGATGACGACGCTGGTAGATACTGCAGGTCGCTAGATCGATGTCTATGCTTTTCTAACGACGCTGACGCTGACTTACGCTCGAAACGCTGCTAGTCGCTGGTGGACACTGGTGGTCGCTGCCGCAAAGTATGAACGCGGCCAGCCCTATAGGTGTGTGTATGTGACCTAACTATGGACTTGCGGGGACAGTGGATGTGTAGGTCAGCGTCTTCATCCTTCCAGAATCCAGGTTTAGTGTTAGTTCTCCGCGAAGGGGCTGACTCGGAGTGAGGCCGTGTGGCCATTGACAGTGTAAGCACTACTATTTACCATCCCGCCTCCAAGTCCCAGGTATGCGATAGGCGTCACTACGTACTCCGTTTTGAGGGTGGCGCTTCAGATGAGATATGTTTGTTTCGGAATAATTGTAGTGGGTGTGTTTGTCCAGTATGTAAGGAAATGACAATCTAGTCGAGTCGAAACAGTCTACGAACAACCATTCCCATGCCATGTTTGGACGAAGGATGCAGCCACGCCCTCCTTGTTTGAGGGATATGGAGTGCTCATAGGAACTTGATCTGCTCCTCGAAATATACCGATGAAGCAAAGTCTCAGACCTCCTTGCGTAATTTTTAGTACTGAAACTGCACAGTGCAGGTCAAAGTTACATGCGACGGCTGCGCAGTCCCTTGCCGACTCTCTTCTCTTATACACCCGTGTGAGTCTTTTTCGTCTGGATCATCATCGTTCTATGAGCCATGCTTTTTGTCACCCTCCAAAGAGGACCGTACATCGGCAGGCCTCGCAAGTCATAGTATAGGCCGCAACACACAAAGGGATTGATCAACGGCGAGAGCTTTACCTTTATATACAGTGAATTGTTTAGACAAGAAATGCAGTGCCTGAAGTACTGTCGAGTTCCAATGTAGTTGTCCCTGAGAGAGTGGTGAAAACTGAAGGAGACAACACTGTAGGCTCGGTAAGTCTTCTCTCATGTGCGTTTGCTTTTTTCTCGGTTCAGTGACGTATTCGCGACTAGGTGAACTCGTGAGTACACTAGCGATACCGTCCACGCCCCACCTGGTCCTGATGAATCGATCGGTGTTCGTCTAGATAGTGGCTAGTAGTAGTAGTAGTACTCATTGTTCCAACTGGATGCTCGGTGGTGGACACTGTCGAGAGCTGGTCAAAGAGATATCGCACGAGGTGGATCCACTCCAAGTGCAGTGTGGCAGGTTCACAGCCGCGAGATCGAACCACTTGCGACACTCGAATGTGCGTGGCAAGGCGCAGCCACTACTACGTGCTGCTCGACTGTGTTCGGTAGGCTTAGTTGAGATCAGTGAGGTCCGAGCACCTTGAAAAGCCAATATGCCCTAAAGACCACAATTGGTCCTACCGAGAACAAGCTTGGTACAAGTGTGCACCCAAGCAACGTGCGTCACTTGACCATATGGTGTATCGAACACCGGGTGCAGACAACAAATATCAAGCTGTCAGAGGGCAACTTCATTCCTGCACCTTTTCAAGTGCTGAAAATGGCTTAATTCTGTGGCTATTAAACGACCAAATTCCATATAAAAAGGATCCACCTCCTGTAGAAATTCAGTGGGCTTTGAAGGCTGTAACTGTGTTTGCTGCAGCCTCGGTCAACTAAAAGTACAAGATTGTACTACGAGCTCTGAGTGACAAGGTGCTCAGTATAAAAAGCATCATCTCCATAAAGGGAGGTTGATGAGCAGGGGACATGTCATGGACGAGGCAGCTCATGCAGTGCGCTCCATTTGATTTCAAGAAATGAACACAATATGTGATCGGCTGAAAAGATTTTTTGTTATAGATGGTTGTTCGTGCTATTGTTACACATATTTTTAGCTTTTTTTCCAGGATTCCGCCCAACATGTAACACCATTGAATCTAACTGCTGAGGAATACCAGAGCTCTGCGGCGAGCTCAAGTAGCAGTTCTCATACTGCTACTGTTGAAATTGTGAATGAGCAACCGCTAGAGATTCCATTGGGGCCGAATCGCACTCAGTCGCAACGATCACCTGGGCCCAGTACTGAAACTAGTAGGCAGGAAAGGAATAGAAAGGACGTTGATGAAAGAGGAAACGATCCTTCCACCAGAGACAGTCAGGAGCGTGTCGAAAGTTTAGTGAAGAAGCTATCAGATCGTGGAACACTAAAGACGAAGAAACAGGTACGGATGAAAGTCCCAGGTTTCCACTAAGCTACCAGTTTATACTTTTACTTAACATTATCGCCGCAAGCATTCCTCAGTTTTTGGAGACAATGCAGTCAAAGGAACGAGCTTGTTTGTGTGCTTCCTTAATGCCACTCCGTTTTCGTGACCACTGTTTCGCGTACACTGAAAGGCAAACTTTGAGAGCACGCTCAACTATTTGAGTGAAGAGTGGAATCGTGCGAGGTGGGCCTTTCCGCAGCAGCAGAAGTGAGTGCTACTGAAATTCTCAATGGCTTGGTAATGACACTAGGTCGCTAACAGTTCGATACACGCGTCGCACACCACAGAAATACGCCATACGGCTGAGTGAAGCTTTCGTCAGGCCCCGTGGGCCGAGTCAAGAGTACGCGTGGCCGTGTGGCGTGTTGCGTGACTGTGTCGTGCATGCTGAATGGGTGGAAACGTAAGGACAGTATCGGGTTTCTGGTTCTATCGCAGTTTCTCGTGCACAGCTTTTACGCCCATAACTATTATTTGATCAATTTCCATCCCTGCAGTTAGAGATTAGCGAGCGATTTTCTCACGAGTCATTAATAGAAACGAAAATTTTTGGAATTTCGGGCTCTTTTCGGCTTATCATTACTCCAGTAGTACAAACTACAGAATCTTATTGATTAGCGCGGCTTTCCCATTCTTGAAGGCGTTCATCTAACAGATTTGTAGCTGTGTTAACATCAACGTATTTCTGCACTGAGTGCAATTTCATGGAAGAAGGACAAAGCTGGCAGAGTAGCCACGTCAACTCTACCTTTTTTCATCCAAACAAAGTGTCTTTCATTGCGAAAAGCATGGCTATAAGAAATCTGAATCTCATTTGAAGTACAGCACCTGTAGATGAACGGAATGTAGAGAGTCCTGTAGCGTTCTCTTCCTTCGTTTACACATTGCGGGACCGTACTGCACGCATATTCGGATCGATGTGTATAGTCCGTAAGTGCAAATGTGTTTCGACAACACCACTACATAATAGAAAAGCCAAATTATTAAAATAATCATAGCATCAAGAGGAATTCATGACACACCATGTGTGTCATGCGGTCCGGAGCGCATTAATGACAAACTATACACCCAACCTTCAGGGACGTTTCTTGCCATGTACGAAGCGAGCGACTGTGAAAGCTGCAGACTCACTCGCTTTCTTTCACTTTCTCCTGCTCAAAAGTGTGCGGGAACGGGGCATAGAGAAGTGGAGTGCCATGCCCATGCTCCGCCCAAGTTATTCTCAAAGTGCAGCACTTGTGTTGATACCACTGTCCCTCAGCGAAACGCGCACTCAACAATAGAGAACAAAGGAAGTGAGAGAGCATTTACAAGTAGCGCGTTCAGCTATGGTTAAGTGTGCGGCTGGCCGAGTACGGAGACGGCACTCGGGTATACTACCCCCACGCCGCGTTCCCATGCGCTTCTAATTGTAAGAGGAGATGTGGTACGTCATTGCAGGCTGCAGCTGCAGACCCATCTACATGGCAGAGACAATAACCTACGCAGGTGACCATAAGTTCGTCTCTAATATGTATATCGCACTATGTTCTTTCATGAGTAAAGGCAAAGCTGTGGAAACCCGCGCGCATCGCGGATCTCAGTTCGAGTCTCGCTCGGGCTCACCAAGCCTTCCACTCCGGATTGGTTACGTCGCGCTGAAACAATGCGGGTGGCTAAAAACACTGAACTATCCACCAGCTGGTTCCCACAAACTGTTGCATAGGCGATATAGCAATCGAAATGTCACTGCAATACTGAATGGATTCAGAATGCGTGGCGCATCCTAAAGAGTCACCAGCACTAAAGATTTAGCACTTACCTTTCACTTTTTCAGCCAATTACTGCAGACGAAGCTGCTGTATTGAAGAATATAGATGTACTTGTCAAAAGAGAACCCGTGGAAGCTACCGAAGGTACTGCATTCAACGAGCCTGCTGTATCAGCTCCCCAGCAGCCGTCAGGGGTATGTGTATCGCGTTCCTGCTAACTTATTGCTCTTTCCAGTACCTTCCTGATTAACTGTTTTTACTCGATTTAAGTATATACTTCCTTATTTCAGTCCGGGAGTTCAGCATGTGGTCTGACCATGACATGCAGTGTAGCTCGCCCTCAGGGAACAGTGACGCCTCATACGAATGCGACTGCAGCCTGTGCAACTGGACAACCAACAGGGTCTGATAATTCCGTGAATAGAGAGGAAGGACATAATGACGACGATGAGCCTATTGTCCTGTTCGAGAAACAGCCCAAAAAAAGAAGGGGAACTGCTAAGAACACCAGTTTTGGAACAACGACGCAACCACGTGTCATTAAGACAGAAGAAGTGGACACGGTACGATTGTCGTTCTGTGAGCTTTGAACCAGCGAGGTCCTTGGTCTATTGAAGCATACTTGTGACCATTTTATTCAGGATGCTATGCATGATGTCGCGAGTTCTTCTATGGGAAACCAGAGCTTCGGAACTACTTCCAGTACGACAACACACAGGGAAACGAGCGCTCAAAATGAATCGATGGAGCGAGCAAACAGTACGGTTTTGAGAGAGGAAAATCTGACAGTGCAGGTGATATTGTTATAAATTGAAGAAGCTTTACACTTCACACCGCTCCCCTTATTTTAGCCATTTGAGCCTTGTAGGTGAAGGAAGATGTGGTAGCAGGGCGTCCTTCAACACGTTCCGGACAGCGTGACACAAATGGTGTGTCATACGGCACACCATGTGTGTCACGCGGTCCGGAACGTGACAAACGTACTTGTAACAGTAAATTATATCTAGATATACAGATATACTACAGGCGAACGCTGCGGCGAATAGCCGTAGCTCTGAGGCTACTTCTAATGCAACAGCAGAAGCACATCACAGATCGACAATGGACGCGATTATGAGAATACTGAATATGGCAACGGTAAGTATGAATATTGGATCACACAAAGCAGGCAAGTCTGCAATTTTAGCCGCAGGAAAGCTGCCCTCGTTTTTACCAGTAGGATTTCACAGCTGGAAGGAAGTGTGGTGACAGGTCGTTCTGTATGAATTCTGTACATATGCATGAAGTAGCTTAAAGGCAGTTGGCACGATGGTTTCCTACTCGGCCTAAAATGCTAGTAGGGCGCTATATAGTGGGGAAATGGCGAAAGAACGGAGTGAAACGGTCAAAATCCTGCGAAGAAAAAGCCTCCGTTCTCAGTGACTTGTAAATCGATTTCGGACGAGTTTCCCGTAGGCATCTTGCCAATCACCGCTACCGAAGATACGGCTGCATATGTGTACCCATATATGCATGCAGCATCACGGCCGCTTCATACCAATCCCTTCGCTTCATAATTTGCTTAGCAAATGAAGAATACGAGCGTCAGGAACGGTCGTCCATTTGTGGGCGGGCGGGCGTGGCGGGCGTTTGGGTCGGAATGTTGTGGCTTGATAGGGCCCTTATAAGGGCACCTTCCTTGGAAGAAGCCGCTATGCAGCGCCTGCTCAGGGTCGCGGAATTCCGTCCTGCCAGGCGTATTAATCCTAGTCGTCTTGGGGGATTTATCGTGCCAACTGCCTTTAAAGACAGTTCCCGCGATTGAGTGGTCCGCGAGTTGCTTCTGTGTTTGGAATTATAGTCCGCATGAAGAGACTGCAGACACATGATTATTGCAACCACTGCAATCACGATTACTTTCACTCTGCAGGACTGCGGAAGCATCATTGCATGTGTACATTGTGTTGCCTAGAGCGTCGTAGAGCGATGTCGTATGCTTCTGCTGGGCATGTCGCACGTAAAATCCTACTGATTGTGCTTGTCATCATGATGAACTCGTCCAAGGCGCCGGCCCCACTGCTGAAGGGTCTCTGTTCAGGGTGTTCCCAAGGTTTTTTCGCTTCTTTCTCTACTGGGGAGTTACTTATGGGCTACTGGTTCATGATTGAGCACCTACTACGTAACACTTGATCGCGGGAATTGTCTTAAAGACACATGGTACGCTCAAACACATTGAGGGTGTATGAGACTATCAGCCCCCCAGCTGTCGATGTGTCGTGGTCCCCCCGCCCAAACATGCCCAGGAATGGAGATACAGGACCGTGAAACACGCTAATTCCTCCATGCTCCGCCTTACACCTTTTTGCGGCGCAGATTCCCGTCCTTCATAACATCCGTCGTAAGCGCGCGTGTCGCGTGCGGCTCCTTGGCACTTTGCCAAGTCCTTTAATTGCGCTCTCAAATACAAGTAAAACGCAATTTCCTGATGCGGATAACATTGGAGGTGCTACAAAATAAGAACAGAAGATGATGACGAGGGCCAGAACTCAAGGAACTCCGTCTGCATCTTGCAAAGTATCCATCCGGGTGGCCGCGCATTCCCACAAAACATCTGAGAATAAGATACAACCTCAAGCGTCGCCACTTCAGTCTTATTCTAAGATAGTTTCTTATCGGCTTTGGCGCCGGATTCGCGCCGGATCGTAGAAATTTACAGGCGATTTCAACTAATTTGCCTTTCCTTGATTTTTTCATTTTTGTTTTATTTACATTTACATCGTTGTGCTTCATTTCTAGCCTGTGTCATCTTCATCTCCTTGTACATGGATTTTGAAGCATGAGCAACACCTAAAATTTTATTCGCATCAGGAAATTGCGTTTTGCTTGTATCAAACTAACGAGTATGCCGTTTTTATTTTCATGTTTCGTGGAAATACGCGGCCTCCGAGGGATGTTGCAGAAGTGGCACAGTTGCTTTTAAGTTCTGACCCTCGTCATCATCTTCTGTTCTTATTTTGCAGCACCTCCAATGTTATCCGCATCAGGAAATTGCGTTTTACTTGTATTTGAAAGCGCAATTAAAGGACTTGGCAAAGTGCCAAGGAGCCGCACGCGACACGCGCGCTTGCGACGGATGTTATGAAGGACGGGAATCTGCGCCGCAAAAAGGTGTAAGGCGGAGCATGGAGGAATTAGCGTGTTTCACGGTCCTGTATCTCCATTCCTGGGCATGTTTGGGCGGGGGGACCACGACACATCGACAGCTGGGGGGCTGATAGTCTCATACACCCTCAATGTGTGTGAGCGTACTATGTGTCTTTAAGGAGCATGAAATTACGAGGGGAGAGGTGCCTGTATATTTGAAGTCTCATTTAGTGTGGTCTGTCAGTACGCTTAGCGCTTACTCCCTTATCTGCACTTGAATGTTCTTTCAAAGAATTTCTTATTACGCTAAATTCAGGCTGCCGGTGCGCAGGAGCGTCCACAAGGACAACTCAGACATGGTGCACAGTTTTCTGGCACCACCCGTACACAACAGCCCATAAATGCAGGTGGAGGATCGGGAACGCAGGTTAGAGACGTTGTGATCAAGAGTGATCCTAAGGAAAAGGTACAATTTCATCTTTACTGGAAGAGAAGAACAAGCTTATAATGCATCGTTCTTACCGAACGTCCTTATTTCACCTAACAGAATTCTGTGACCAACCTTAAGCAGTGCAATGCATGAGCTTCCTGTAATATAGGAATATATCAAATAATTTGCACGAAAATTGCATGATTACGTTTGTCATAGTAATATTTCTGTCAGTTCAGTGATATTTCAGTATTTTTGCAATATTTTGTGAAAACAGGAAGTCTTACGAGGCTGTCGAGAGGGTGAGAGTTTCTGGAAGTGCTGCCACCAGTGGGTTCTATCGCTTCCGCTCACGGAGAAGCACAGGATCCTGGCGCAGCAGGGACCACAAGCCTATTTTCGTCATTAGGAAGGTACCCAAGAAAGAGCCAACTGGTTCTGCTAGCAGTACCAGTTGTAGAGCTGCGACATGTCGTGATGATCGTGACAGAAAAAGTGGCTACGGTACGGTATGCCGCTTTATGAGCGCTGGGCTAGTACAGTTCTGAATTCCTTACTCAACTGAAACTTACTTGTAACGGTTTCATTTAGAATTCTGTGGTGAGGTGTGAGGCGCGAGCTCTTCCGTGGGGGACCACAACCTTAGGGTTGCTTTCAGTACTACAGCGCAAAGGGAAGTATGCGCTCAAAATGGACCGAAGTAGCAGAAAAACAGTACGGTTTTGAAGGGTACTTGGTTCCCACATTTCTGCCGTTCGAGCTTCACATTGGGAGAAGGTGGCAGCAGAGTTCCTCCTCTGAGTTCCGAGCAGATAGTTGAACTTATAGGCGTGGCATGAG
Organism: Cooperia oncophora; assembly: GCA_036418165.1. Lineage (NCBI taxonomy): Eukaryota > Metazoa > Nematoda > Chromadorea > Rhabditida > Trichostrongylidae > Cooperia > Cooperia oncophora. The sequence goes on along the minus strand of MU914340.1, from coordinate 8,220 downwards.
AAAATAAGGTCCGTGCGGTTAAGACCTCGTCTTGTGCAGTCTGCAAGAACGACTTCTGTAGCGCGCACTTCGTTCCTCATCTGGATGTTTCCCAAAAGGATTCTTCTGAGTTTAGGGTGGCGCTGCCCGAAAGCGCTCACAAAGACAACGTGGGTCAACTAGCAGTCACGCATCAAATGACGATGATGTACAATTTCTTGGCGTTACTCCTGCACGACAATCTACAAATGCCGGTGGAAGAGGAAGGCAGGTTAGGGATGTTGTGGTTAAGACTGAGCTTGTAAAGAAGGTATACTTCTCTTTCTATTGAAAGAGGGACAAAATTATATGCATCTTTCCTAGCATAGGTCCAAAATTAGACTTACAGTCTTCTATGGCCATCGGTACGCAGTACTTGGACGACCTTCCTTATCTCAGATGCTGAGATAAGTTATTGACGCGTACTTGCAACAGTTTTTTCAGAGCACAGTCCGTAACACATCAGCGAAGAGAAGTGATACTGCACCACAAAGAGCAGTACGTGCTCAAAGTAGATCGGGAAAGCAACCAAATCAGGCAGTTCGGGAGGTATAGAGCGGATTTGTTCTTCATACCATAAATTATCTTCCCCACATTCCTGAACCTAATAACGTGATTAAAAGAGCTGACACAGTGTTAAGATATAGCTCATGATCGTACCAGTACTAGAGAACATCTGTTAAAATCTCGCTTCTGTGCAACCCATACCCTCAAGATGGGGAGGGCGTAGTTGCTCATTTCATCTGAAATGGTCTACGATGCGTTGTAGAATATTTGATTTTCAAACAACTGTCATTCTGTCTTCTGCTCAGCAAAGAAATGATCACAGTTGTCTGAAAACGGCAACACACCAAAAGAAACGTAACCGCAGCCATGTTTGGATGAAAGCCGCCTTACTGCCCTCCCCATCTCCGGACATGGAGGTGTAGTTTTGTTAGGAACAAATTCTATGGCACCAATTTTTGTTTTACCTTCATTGAATGTAATTCCAGAAAACTTAGTATTATACTGACTTCAGAGTGGCGCCGTGCAAGAGGGCGCAGAAAGACGAGAGAGATTGCGCCGTCGAAATGATGCAGATGTGCAGTTTCTTGGCACTACGAGTACGCAACACCATGAAAGCAGGGGAACGAGTTCAACGAGCAGAAACGTTCAGCGAGCAGAAACGAACGAAGTAATACTTGAGCCTTTACTACGGTTTTCTTTTCGTTATCGATTTTAAAAATTTTGAAAAGTTGCAATTCTGTTGGCTGTTCCTCTACTTGGCCTCAAATCCAGTTGATCTGACGTTACGAGGGATCCCGGCTGCCACGTCTGCTAGCAACATTGTAGTGGACGGAAAAATCTTGGAATTCTCCTCGACAGCACTTAATTTACAACTTGTAAATGTTTTTTATTCTACAAAGTATTCGAGCTGAAGACTAGATTAAGGGAACTTATTTCGATATCGAACGGGTGGAGATGATAGCCATTATTCGTTCCTCATTGGTACACCCTTCTGATACTGCAGTTAATAGAGCGGTAAAATGAAGAAGGCGCAGTGGTTGCGAATCTCCGCCCATTCGATTATCTTATAATGTGCTTCTGAATCGGAACGACGATTCCCCTTACCTATCCTTGCCAGACGGTAAATCAGCCCACTACAATAAGCTGCCCTTATGCAAGTAATAGAGCAAAAGCTGCTCTTATTCCTTCGGTACATGACAAGGCAATCCTTGAAATACTGGAGACGAACAGGCTCCTGGGATACCTGAGATGCAACTGCCACTTTCACGCCGCCAATGCAATGCATATTTTTCCCATCACCTTCCTAAATTTCTATGATTTCCTCCCTTCTTCTGATTCCACATGACGACTCAGGGAATATATCGCGTTGGAGTATCGCTATAGTCGCATGGACAACCCTTAATACAGACTCCGCGTTCAACCAGTTTGAGAAGTTCTTTCCTGCCCAGGTGGTCCGTGATCGCTAAAATTGTCCCCTTCTGGCGACCACAGAGTACCGAGGGTGTTGCGGCTAAAAGTTGCACTTCTATACGGTATATCGTACGGGATACCGTATTCAACTGCAACTTATGACTGCAGCACCCTCACTATTTGTGAATCCATAAAAGTGGGACAGTGGTGATTATGCAGCGGACTATTCTATGAAAGTATCCTATGTAGGTTGAGAGGCCTAGTGCGGGGTCTGTGTTAAGGCCTATAAGGAGAGACCCCCTGCCACCTCCCCCCGCCACCCCAAATGGTATCAACAACATTTTAGCCGAGAACTACAGCAAGGCGTCACAACGTTACGGTCGCTCGAGCTCCCGCAGAGGAAACTGTGAGACCGCGTGGGAATGGATCTACTAACGTGCAGCCACGAGCTCTTGTCTCTGCTTCATCCAGCAGTAGCAGCGGTGAAATGGCAAGGAATCGACGTGCTACAAAAAACAGGAACGAAAATGTGACTACAGTACGGATTTTCACTTCATGGCGATGACGCCAGTAGGGATACGAAGTCTCATTAAAATTAATGTTGAAAAGAAATAGCTTTTTTTGCATGTATTCATTGTTGTATTCAAAACATAATTCATCGCTTTATTCAGAACGCAGCTCGTGGGAGACCTCTCGATAATGTGGGAAGTTCGAGCTCTGGCGGTAGACCTTTACAGTTGGCGGTAAAACGAGCAAGAAGCTCTGGAAATCGAGCGTGGAATCAAACAGGCGGTGCCGCTTCGGGAATGGAGGTACTTATAGTAGCCTAACATAAAACTTCCTTAAACCATAAACAGTGCTTGACACGTTTTTTCTTATTCAGCTTGACACCTGAAAAAAGAACTGTTGGTTCAGAGTTGTGAGCAGATAAAAGCCAACGAAAAAGACAATGAGGAACGCAAGGTCTTTGAGGGAGACCTGTTGCTTGTTTTTGATCTGTACTTGTAGGAGAAGGCGCACTTGGTGTTCGGAAAACGGCCTGCTTACCACGCCCGCTCCGGAAGTCAAATCAATCCCGGACCGGCTCCCGCCAGGCCACATTCTGCTCTTGGGTAATTTTTTTGCGGAATTTCTTCCTGTCCTGAATGTTCCCAACTTCCTATCACTTCATAGATTTTTTACCAAAATCCCTTTATTACAACACCCCCCCCCCTCGCCCCTAAAGAAGAAGAACTGCCGAGGAGCGGGATAGGGAGCATTTAGCGTGCCTGGAACAGGAAACGAGGGAAGACAACGGTCGAAAACACCTTTCTTGAAAGGTAAATACGACACTCTCCCTCCTGCGCTCATACACGGCCCTCGGCTGGGGATCTCCATCAAGATATCCTGGCCGCTCGGGCCTTCTACCTGCCGATAACGGTGACTTAGTACCAGAGCTACACCAATAACACTAACTTTCATATCAGCTGGCTCTGGTAATTCAATATAGTCCACATCGCATTCAATAAGGCAACACAATTTCGAATGAAAGTAGGATGTGTGCCGCAATCCAGAAAGGATTATTCATCGACGAAGGTTGTAATGTATCCCGCCAAAGAGGTTGGTAGGTGGAAGACTTTATTTTGGCCTGACGTTTCGGATCGTCGTCCTCAGAGGCCAGTCCACCACCACATGAGCGGAACGATGCCCACTCGCTGTTAGTTGTAGTTAGTAAAATTGTAGTTTACTAACTACACCTACCAACCTCTGGCAGAACACATTACAACTTGAAAGTTCACAATAATGCCGAGGTTTTATGAAGAGAGAAGCTGGACACTATTAATCATCGACGAAGGCTTTATTCTTTTTCCTTTTTATACGCTTCCCTTCTTCTTATGAGTACTTCCAAATCCATTTTTGAATGTACTGAGTTCAGAATGATGCTGTACGAGAATTCCTGGAAGCGCTTAACAGATCTGAATCGCGCAATACTGATCAGCATGCACAGCTACTTGCCAACTATATTGTCAGAAATGTTCGTGAGCCAACTAGTAGGGAATCTGTTGTGGAGTCTGAGAATGCTCAGGTTTCCTTTATTTTTTTTTGAAGAGGAATAATTATAGTGCATGTTTCTTACCCCACGTTCTAATTAGACCTAATACAACTTTTTAGCCCACCTCGCCCAATGTAATGGATGGTCGTGCCGCCCGAAAACCGGCGGTAAGAGATAGCAGTTCTGGCAGGACTGTTCGCGTTCCGTGGCGTCCTCCAACCCCGCCCCGGGGGCGATGTCCAGTTCCGGCTCAACCGCCTCCATCTCCAACCCGCCGACGATCTCCGACGCCAGCGCGGCGACCACGACCGCAACGATCTTCGACGCCGGCCCGGCGACCACGATCGCAACAGAGAGGGAATGTCACCGCTGCTAGCCAACAGTCCAGGAAAAGGAAACCATCTGTTGCTGCTGCTCCATCTACCAGAAGGAGGCCGAATCAAGCAGACGAGGGGTCGGATGTGCCGCAGCTGAACACTGGGGCAGGCGAGGTGATTCTATACATTTTGAGCTTGTAAACCATATTTGTATTTTTTAGTTGTGTCTACTGCTGTAGTCCGTGATAGTGATGTAGTTATATTTGTAGCCACTGCTTTTTTTGGGGGGAATTTCTTCTTCCTCAGGCGCTACGTCCATCGCGCGGACTTGCAATTTTCGCTCAGCAGCTTGAAATCTATCACGAAACCTAGTTTCCACTCCTAGTTGAGTATGTGACTGGAAGGAATGAACAAGCTAACTTTTTCAGCTTACATGGCCATGGGACCCATCGCGAAATCCACGGGAAGAGGACTTTGGAGGTATGCAGTCCACCTCCCATGCGAGCGTTATCAGCGAAGGGTGTCCGCCGACATTGCGTTTTGATGATACAGAATCTACGCGCGTCGAACCTATTGTTCTCGCCCGCGACGGAATAACACAGGTTGAGATTTTTGCGTCTTAAGCCGTCTTCTATATTATTATCAAAAATCTCAGCATTCGCTTCCAAAAAGACCCTTCCAGCTCTTTGAAGGTCCGAACATAAGAATGATTTGATACCCTTTATGGGGGTTGGACTCTGTTATGTAGAGCAAAACTTGTGGCATCCGAAAAGGTTCCTACCCAAAGTTAAACAACGACGGCACAGTGTACGATTTTTCAGAAAAGTTTCCCCATTCAGTTGGGAATATGACGTGCTTATATCCCCAACCCACTGGGCGGCGCAACTTTTCTCAAGGGCAGCACAAGGTTGCGACGTAGGGAGGTCCCTCCCTCAAGTCTGAGAATCCCCCCCCCCACTCGCCAGCACCATAAGTTCAAATCAAATGAAATGTGGTTGATTCGAGAATGGGCTTCAGGGTCACGCGTCGTCGCGCGCGGCGTTCTGTAAACACCGCGTGCTTTCAAGGAGTGCACGTTCGCGATAAACCACTATGTCATTGCAGTATCGAAATAGTGTGTTCGCTTCAGTTTTTAGCCATGTTCTTCACTGTGGTAGGACCTGGATTGTCATGACCGTTGGATTTTGTTTTATTTGCATGCTAGAGTGATTACGTAGCAATTATAGCGCAAAGAAACCTGCACAGATTCTGCTCGCGAATTAATTTAACTCACCTGCTGATCTGCCATCACTGTCACAATGCTGGCTGTCACAATGCTTTCTGGACAGCACTCTCTCAGAGACTGTACATATTGTCGTATTGTGAGGTACAACGGGCTGAAAATAGCAGCGAAATGTCGAAACAAAACCATCGCGAGCGCGTGCCCGCTCGCAACTGCGGTATTTGCAATTTGCCGCGTGCGACGCCGCATGGTCCTACCGTCACATGCCCGGTTGAGTTTCGCGCATTCTGCATCGACTGCAGCCATTGCATAGAAAGTGACGGGCACAGGCACTACAATAAGTCATTGCTGCTGACACCAGGCTACTGGAACGGCTGAAACAGAAAACAAAGCGGAATAATAAGGCAGAGCTACAAAACTAGAAAGCGGAGAATAAACACTCCAAACACATTCCGAAGTGCATAGTTGACGCCGGTATCGATCTGCTGGCATGGAGCTAGCTGAATAGAAAACTCGTCCGAATTCCCGCAGACTTTGATGCTGTAACGGGGTTCTCGTGACGATATGTTCTGCTGTTTTCTTACCAGTCTTACCATCTGACACTTTTGATAGTGGACGCTATAACGGTCATCTTGCCGCTGTACAGAGTGTCTTTAAG
>MU914339.1:0-21797 GCA_036418165.1 Cooperia oncophora | reverse complement strand
GACGGCTCGATTCGATGAGGAAGAGGGCTGGGGGGGGTCGTACCAACTCCCAAAAAAAAGGGGGGGGGTCGTATAGAGTCGACTAAAATCCCCAACCAATGATGTGCCCTGTTTGCCGCACTATAAGATAGTATGATTGCCTTCTTACTATTTCTCGACTTGTGTCGATTTTTATTTCATTGAAAGGGAAATTCGGGTCGACCCAAAAGAGTTTTCGACAACTACTTTTTGAATTTTATCTCGGCTCTCAATCTACAGAAGAAGCTCAAACCTTGTGGTATATATGACCAAAGAAAGATGCGTCTTATGACAGCTTGAAGTTGGTTCAAGCGATCAAGAGGTGGGAATTCGGACCTTGTAAAAGAGCATCGCGTGGGGGCCCTCTTGGGAAGGGACTGCCTGCAGAACCTACCCACTTATTTTCGAACGTCTAACATCAACTGAGGGTAATGCTTGATAATGATAGGGAAGCATTCCATGACCTCTAACGGTCCTCAATCTTTGGCATGAATCTCCGTGAATAAGGTAATTCCGTAAGCTCTCAGTTGGACAGAATAGGGCATTAGGTTCGATGCTTGTCTGTGAGGTCGAAACTGAAATCTTCGAATCACTTAAAGTATTATTAGCATTCCTAAGAGACATAGCCTTTCAGCCATATACTTAGCAGCTGGGCCCATGCGGTTTTAGCTTTTTAATTAGAGGTATAAAAGAGAGGCTGTCGAAAATGCTCAATTTCGTCGACCTGACACTCCAGTTTGAGCACTTAAATATTAGTGGAAAGAGAAACTTGAAGAAAACTAAGAAGACTATCGTGTAGGGCAAGGAATTCTCTGCAAAACGGTATGAAAATCAATGGCAGAACTTTTCTTCTTCATATTTTGAGTGGGGAAAAACGCCATTACTTATGGGCCGACCCAATACTAGTGCTGACTTTCATAAAGAGGAACTTACGTCAGTAATAGACGTGATAAAAATAGCGACCGCAGACTCGCTGATCGCCTCCACCATGCGTTTCTTCAGTACAGAGTGGGAATTTCCTGAAAGGAGTCATCAGAACATTTTCGCCACTTCAGGGATTCGGTAGAATATAACACTTTCATTGATATCCAAGCAAAAATAAGGTTTGGAAAGTGGTGGGTCTGGCGATGTTAGTACTGGAATTTACCATGATTCTCTCCGGTGAAGTCCACCATAACCTGTGGAATGGCTTGCGAAGGTAGGTGAAATTTAGTTCTTCCCCCTGCAAACAGAACCAGGGAGAACGGAGCGAATGCGGTTGGGCGGGGGCTTACAAGGATTTCATCGCGATTGCGCATGGGGCAGCGTTCAAAGCACCGCTACAACCCTTTGAACATGTATAGTACTAGGATGAACGGATTAGCAAAGTCGTCGAAACTGCTCCACAAGACCTTTCTCACTAATGCCCCCCCTTCCTGAAGTATTAACGTCTTAGAGGGGAACACTGCATCAAAGAGGGAAGCAGTACGGTAGGCCACCTTCTGCGCATGCGCAGAAGACTGGGCCTTTGAGCGAACGCCTAGATGAACCTCTGAATGAATGGAACAACACCTGACGCTTTTTGAGATGCGATACCTACTTGCACGATACTCTTTCAGACGGTAACGTTAGTGAACGGTATAAGCATGGTGTAATCAGCGAAAAATGGGGTCGTTGGTTTGCCGATGCCAAAGATCAGTACCCGAGTGAAAGCGGTACAAAGAAATGGCTCTCTCGACCTAAGACCCTCCCTTGGCGAGTGAAAGCGGAACAAAGAAATGGCTCTGTCGACCTAGGACCCCCACCCCCGGCGAGTGAACCACAATCTGGTATTAAATCCCCCATTTCGATCTACGGGTATAGTGCTTGCCAGTGCCTTACCCAGATTCCATTTGCAGCGACTGGATAATTGGTGCTAGTCCTGTTTGGATGAAAACCGTGACTGCGAGTCTCAATACCACTACGAGTAATGGAAGCGACGTGGTGCAGAACAACCCTGATCATCGCAGTAATATCTTTGATTAAAGGCTCTCAATAAGCTCATCGATTGTTCCAGTTAGATTACTGGGACAGGACGGTTTCTGACAAATGGTTCGGTGACGGTCGTCAATTTCACAGGACCAGATATTCACTGGCCAGATTTTGTCATTTTTTACACATACGAGACTAGAACCGGTTCAAGTCAGCTATCCTTATTTTCTACCTGTGACATTTACCTGTTTCACCTACCGGTTTTTGATATCGTTGCCCTGGAGGAAACACCCGCAATTACCCTTACCCCGTGAGCGGTGAGCTTCAAATATGGATGTCACTAGGCTAAGTAACTCACGAGTAGTGGAAAATACATCAAAAATCATCGAAGACGCGCTAATTAGGACTGGTTCAAGCGAGAGAATCTGAATACTGTAAAGAAGAAAGAGCCCAGATATAGGAAGAAGGTTCATAAAGTATGAGACACCGTTGCCGTATAACGATAGTAAGACGAAATGATAAAGGTGGAGAGCAATCATGAAGGCGGAGATTACATACCGGGACAGCCGCGAGGTTCCTATCAAGCCCTGATGTTGCGACGGTGATAGAGTCTTGTTCTCTACGGACGACGGGGCGTGTGAGGAGGGGGGGGGGGGGTCGGCTGCTTCTGGCTTGGTGTCAGCTAGTTCTCCACCAATTGTGGTCGCCCGTCGGCTTAATGTGTGGAGAACGGGCTGGTGCAGATCAAAAAAACGCAGTCTCCCAACACGCCGTACGTAGCGAACAAGGCTGTGCCTACTATCTCCCGGAGATGGATATTGCGTGGGTGCGTACCTAATTTGAGCGTTTCCACGGCTACGCTCCTGGTAGGATATCGGCATTTTGGGATGATTGTGGTTATGTCCTAGTATCAGCACAGGACAGAATGACAGTTGTCTCGATTAGTGATATCCCACGAGGAAGGCATCCTATGCCATGTTCAAACCGGGCAGCTCTGGGCGAGGGAATATGTGCTGGGTTGACTATGTCTGTGAGGAAAGTTTCAGGCTACATACGCAACAAGGAATACTTCCAGTTATTAACCACTTACTCACCTGGGTATTTCAGCTCGGTGTTGTGCCACGCTGCCACAGCGATGAACATGTCATCAACTCCGATCGCTGAAAATAGACAATACATTAGAAATTATTTCAAAATCTTCAAAGCTAAGATAGCTAGCATACAAAGAACCAGGAAAGGAGCAACGAGGGTGATTTCTGCGAAGAACATTCCACACCACAGATGTAATCCGATACCGCTGAAATTTTCGTTGGAGGAAAAATAAATAAGCATGGGGTAAGATGGCAGCTTCAAAAAGTACGAGTTCGAAGGAGGCAATTTAAAATACCTGAATATCGCAAGTCCTGAAGATAGGACGCCTCCAAGAGCGAGTAATGGCTTTGATCGCAGCCAATCGACGCCGACTGAAAATGTCTGCTTACGCCATGGCATCTCTTTCCGTGATTGTTAATATGAGGGTAGATCACCCTATTCGATTAAGCGCTCCTACCTAATAGCATAAGTAAATATCAGCATCTATTGAGACGCAGTGCGTATTGCAAATCAAGACTGGTTGAATCTATGTGAACAGAGTGGACAGGCTTCGCTAACGTGGGTGTGGAGCGTTACTTCCCAGTCACGGCGAGATAGGAGTTGCAAGCGAGCTGACGTACATGGCATTCCAGGATCCGAACCAATTAACATGGCAGCGGCGCTGTGCACACTGTGTGAATAGCGGTCACATCGTGAAGTAGCTCGATGCACGTTGTTCAGGTAGCGGTCTAGCTCACTGAAGTATTTTCCCGACAAGGCGCCACTTGGAACACCCCTTTTCGACGCCGTTGCCGAATCTTCTGCCCGCATCCGAAGCCACCCGATCCCGCCGTCATTCCGGTACTGCATGATTGAAGATGGGTTGGGCAGTTTGTCCCAGCAAGTGAAATGTAAGAGCAGTCAAGAGTCATGAGTCGTTTCCAGTCTCACTGGTTTATAGACCAGTGAGACTGGAAACGACTCATGACTTCTGAGCAAAAGTGGAACACAGGGACTTCCCAACAGAGATTCGTGAGCCATGAACGGTTCACTCCATGACCTCACTTGTAGGAAGATCTGCTACAAACTTTGGACAATCTGCTCGATCTTCCGATCTCTTTTCTGGGATAGACATGTCTGGTGCATTTTTGATGGCAATCTCGATCTTAAAAAACCTCATTAATTCAACAGATTCAACATTCCTGAACGTATGTTAGGCTACCTGATCTCCACTGGGGAAAAGTTCAATTTCTCTGGCAAATGCTTCGACCAGAGGGTCGGTTTGTAGAAGCAATTTGTCATAATCCAAACCCTGTTCCATTACTGTTATACCATAGACTGATATCTGCAAATAAGACACTCAAAGATGAATTCCAGAATCGATGTGACAACTAATTGTTGATTTCTCACAATGAGGTACTAGGCGGAATATGAAGAGGTTATCCCTTCGTAGCAATAAATTAGCACTCAAAGTGTAAACCTGGTCCACAAACCCGAAGCCCAAGATACTCAAGCCAAGACCGTGACGCCGGAAACCACACACCGGCACTATCCGCGAGACCATGATAAGTATTGACTTTTGGCAGTATTCACCCTCCACGCCACAATCTCCTGAATGTAAAGTCAGTTTTTCACCTACTTTTACCTCCCGCGAGGTTCAGATCAAATTTGATTGAGCTTCGTGCGAGGCTGGACGGGGGTAGGGGGGGGGTTCGGTCTCCTGCAGCTTAAATATTGTCATCCGCCTTTGACCATGAAACCGCATAAACGTAGCCGCAAAAGTACAGGCCGACGCGCACCGTGTGCGTATTCGACTTCATCGGCTGATAGGTGGGAAACGAGCCTTTCGCGCGAAGCGAGTACTATAAATTCTGTTAGGAAATCAAAATACCCTGAAAACAAATTTCAAGCCAATCTGCTCCAGAGAAAAAATCTAAAGTGTCGCGCTCTAAGCAATTCTGAGGCAGTGAAGAGAAAATGCATTTTTAATCGTGCAAGCCTTGCGCCCACCTGAAGCGTAGATTGGGCCATACTCGCACTGGACAATAACTGCCTCTACATAAGACGCCACTGAATGGAGCAAATATACATTCTCTGCGATTCTGAGTGGAATTGCAAAACGTGGCACATTCCAGTAAGAGGTCAAATATCATTACAAGACTCAACAACATTATCAAGGCGCGGTACAACTAAAGAATGAAAAGTTTCGCCTTTCGCTCATAACATTAGCAGTTGAAGTGGGACTTTCAACTGTTGAGGAAGGACAGAGCCAGAAACTAGAACGCGCCTTTTAGTCAGAAGGCTAGCCGAGGGAGAACCGCTCAGGTAGACTGGGATGTTCAATTCTGCGTAAGTCCATGACAATAATCCAACCGACTGCCACCCTTTTATGAATTAAGTATTCTTTCAGCCCGATTGAGTATAGGTACCTTTTCCAAAATTATGTCAATGTTCTTCAACGTCTTTTACGTTGAATACCCTGAATTCAAAAAATGGATGCGTCGCTCAGCAGGTTAATGTGCTTGAGACATTTGTTGATGTATTACATATAAAGACTCCCTTATTAATAAATAGAAATTTGCTATCTCAAAAGTCCGTGATGGAAAAAACAGTAAGTATCCCCGTACCGAAATATTGGATGGATGCTTTCACTCGGCCGTGAACCCGAAAGAGCTAACCTTAAAACCTTCTAAAAAGGAATTACTTGGATATACTTACCACTACATACACTATAAATAATATGGCAACGGCGATCTTCGTTCTGAGATCAAGAAGGAAAGGCACGTAGTAACTTCTGAAATACAATTTTTTACTCAATGCAACAAAATAGCAAAAAAAGAAGTTTTGCGTGAAGGCAGTTATCACGACATCAACCGATTGTAAACAGACTTGTTACGCTGGACGACGGTCAAAGGAATGGGTTTCTGCCGCCGAGCCCGCACAGCCAATCGTTCCACCACATGGTGGTAGACGGCTTGGGCTGACACCGTTGCCGTGCTTCCAGCTTCACAATTCATTGAAAGGAAATGAAGTGCTTGGAGGACACCTTGGGACCTTATCATATGGTGGGACCAATTTAGCTCCTCTGCCCTTACTGATAGTCCTTTCTTCTGAAGTAACATAGGGTTTAGTTCGCGATCATTAGGGGAGGTGCGGAAAGTCATTGCGCTGAACTCAATCGAATAGCTGAATTGGAATGTGCCTTCACGCATCACTGCGGCGTTTGCTGGGACTCCGAAAACTGCCAACGGAACAGTTGAAATATATCGCAGAATATTCGCTGTACGCATACGTAAGGGTTTGGTGTACAGGGGAGACCGCAAGTGGGAAACCTTTCGACTTTCTCGAGTAACCGGCCGAAAACATGTGACCTGATAGTTAACTTTTCACCGCCTAGTTTTGTTCTTAGCTCTCATTCCTGTTTCTATTAAAAGCCTTCCAGAGTTCACGCAGATCAAGGCCCAGTCCTCCATGCAGGCAGGGCACGCCATTGCGTTGTGATCATTTCCTGAAAAATACGACCCCCCCTAATTCCATCTTCAAGTACGACCCCCCTCCCCACGTTACCTCTTCCCTAGATTTTTCCAACCTCCTACCACTTTGTCTATTTTTTCCCAAAAAGTTTCTAGTTTTTTTTAGTTTTTGGACAAAATCCTTTGCTCTGGTCGAGCGGGGGGGGGGGAGGTCGCAGTACCCTACACCAGCGCCAGCAGTGGCGTACTCCAAAGCACGTCCAGCACTCTGCGCCCTGGTGTAGCATACTGACAATAAGTCGAGGACCACGGGGCGATGCGATGATTAGAGCTACGATCACCGCCCACAAGGGCCCCATGAATTTATAAACAAACAAGAGGACTCACGACGTGACGATTAATAAACAGATGAAAGTACATTCCCGGACTTTTCTGATCGTAGAGCACATATTGTTCTGCAATTGCGGAAGCCCTAATCTAGAAGGTTACACCTTTCAAACACCTGCGTGAAAGCCCCATGCATGGCGCATTGCACATGTGATGCCAATTGGCGCCCAATGGCCTATTACCTGATATGCTTGACGAAAACATGTGTTTCAGAAGCATACCAAAGTCTTCGAGCCAACTGGAGGTTTCCTGGCCTCGGAGGGGTTGGATTTTCGGTTCGATGGGGGCAGAGTGATTACAAAAATGATCACAACGGGGAATTTTTTCGAATAGCAGGCCTAGGAAGAAAATTAAAGCCTTGCTGGAAAGTAGAAATCTTCAAGCTTCCGGCACAATTCTTTTTTACGAAAGGCCGTGTATGAAGCTTGCCATGGACGTCCAAAGCGTAGCGACTCGCGGTTCGCAAAAATGATCACAGACGGATCACAACGATGATCACAACGGGGAAAATCTCTGGAACCGGAACGTTTTTGAAATCGCTCAATTCAGGTGATAAGAGCCAACCTAGCTCTACTCATTCCCACTTACCCCTCTCCGATAGCTTCACTTTCAACGAAGTTATGGGTGTTCAAATGAGGGGTACTTTTCACGTGTTTGGCTTGAAATTGGCTCCAAACCGTAAAATAGCGCGCACCAATGCGCTTGTATGAGCGCGCTGACCGCGAACAGCCAAAATTCAAAAGTAATCCATAGTTCCGGTTCCCAGCTGAGCGGTGAGTTTTTTCTTATCCATTTTATTGTGAATTACTTTGATTGTTTGTTTTTGTTGAGTTTAATTTTGTTTTGTTGAGTTTGATTTTGTTGTGAGGAAATTGCTCAGGATTCAATTTCTACGGTTTCATAGGTAGCTTTTGCAATGGATTCTTTTCTAGATTTTGCGGATTAGTGGATTGGGATTTATCTAGACCAGATGAGGAGGGTTGGTGGGCGAAGTGTCTAAAAGTTTTTCTGTGAGGAAGGAGTAAAAAGTTTCAGCAATATTTTTTTTAGTTTTTGGCCTAGGAATAGTTCGATAGTGCCTAGTTCTATTTATTGTCATCTACATCGTCCCTTTTGAGCTTCTTTTTACTTGTACCGTGTATCACCGCTCTCTCCACTTCCAACATGGCAGCGTTTACGACACCCCCCCCCCTCCATCGCGGCGCAAGATCACGACCCCCCGTGTTGTGATGAGCACAAAGCATGGCGGCCCTGCACTATGGCCACTCTGCCTTAAAAAAACACAATCTTGCAGCGTGCGACCTGAAGGGCAAAACATAATCAAACTGCCAATCAAAAAATCATACCAAAGTGGCTCCTCTCCCACTCCCTCCTCCTCCGGCACTGATTCTTTTCTCTCGTTATAGTCAGCGAGTGACCATAAGAGTTCACGACTCTTTTTATCAGGGTCACGCGTATGTGAGAACACACTGTACCGAAAGTAGCAAGAACTTAGCATTGTTCTCAACGTGAACACTGCCCTCAAGGTCGTACCTGAAAAATCGTCCCATGCGGCCTCTGTTAAGGGCTTTCATCTCTTTTGGAGGCGGCTCAGAAAGTACTGACACTTCACGGGAGCTCTGTGAAGGAAAACTATTTTCTTACAAATATCTACTGTAAGCCATCATGTTGTTTTATGGGACTCACCTCGCTTGTGACACTGTCGTCACTTACGTTGCTTTGTAACGGGGTGACATTCTGCTTGCCGAGAAGCTGTTCAGGTTGTTTTTTGCTAAAATAAGGACTCCACTTACATTTAGTCATGGCAAAAACGGAAACACGCTTTCCAAAAAGGCACTCTCTACGTTATAAGGTGTTTCTTCATGACAGATTGACGCTTGAACAGAACCTTCCTCTGCCTACTGCTGAATATTCCATACCGTATACCAAGAATGTGCTTTAATCCCTGCAAGCGAAAAGTGTGTAAAGAAAGCTCGGGGATCGGAGCGCTCGCGCTAAGTAGCAGTAGCTTTTACACCAACGCGTTCTGGCAAAACATAGCATAGAAAAACGGGCTCCGTGGCCCTGCCGTTCAATCCACGCCCTCTCGCACGCTTCCTCGCTTGGAATAATGGCTGTGGTACATCAGCAGTCACGTTGTCACCCGAAGAATGGAGGGTGATGATTTCAGCGTTCCCTCCGGAAATGCCATTCATTCCATTCAGAGACGTAGTGGCATTTTGAAGGGTATTCGCTCCATACGATGAACGTTTGCGGAGTCACTGGCAGAAACGTTTTCTCCTGCCCAAACCGTGAGAAAGCATCCGCGTTCTTTTTTCTAAACATATGGCAAAGATCGCAGTCCGATCGCCGATCATCGCAATTCAAGTTACACACTAGCACACTGAGCTGCCGCCCCTCCGACCACGCCACTTTCGTTTTTCGCGGAATTTGATTTTTCTTCCAAATTTTCACTTTTTTAGGCTGTGACAGGCGGCCCGTATACTAATGGAAGTCCGCCCGTTTTGCCTAAGAAGCCCCGCCCACTTTTCAAAAATGATGCAGATCGGCGAGCTAGTGACCGTACTAGCAGGTTATGGCCTCTCCCGTCACCCGGAACAAAGTTTCCCTTTTTTCTGGTCTTCCTTTTTCATTTTATGTGACAGGAGAGGCTATAAAAATGCTACTTACCGTCACTAGCTCGCCGAATCTGCATCATTTTTTGAAAAGTAGTCCGATATAAACTATGAAAATGTAGCAATTAACCCTTGTTTGGGGCCTTGTGTCAAGACTAGATATGAATTTGCTTACACCGCTTATTAGCTGAAGCTACGAGAGCAATTTCCAAACACGACTAATCGCAAGTGGTGGGTTGATGATGACGAAGAGTTACTTCCGATAGTCAATTAAACTTTAACCAGTTATAAAAAAAAACTTCTGATGCACCTCTCTGTCTACAATTGTCTTCGTCCTCCTTTTCTTTTGCTATTCTTTCGGCTTCCGCTTCTTTCGCATAAATATCTTTGGCCTGGAAGTTCAAGAAATGAATCCTTATCTGAGATGATTATCGAAGTTGCCAGTAGCCAGTTGAAGCGGTGTAACGACCAGCTAAAACCTGAGAGCTACAGCGTTGCTATTAAAGGACGGCCCGTGATACTAGCCCGGGAGCATTACTTTTGGCTGGAAGGCCGACTTTGGAGGCGGAGTCTGGAGGCGGAGTCACTGGAAAAAGGGATGTACCACTGAAGCAACTTTGCGCCTTAATCCTTTACCGTAGAACTTCCTGCTGCGGAAGTTTGGACAGGGTTGTCCTCTCCGGACAGCACATACCTTCCCACATACGCACTTGCATTTACCACAGGTCGGACCGTTCCTTTAACGATACGATCAGTAATATAGATGCCCCAGCGCACACAGAAGTGGCCTGCGAAGCTGCGCATCGATCTCATGTCAACTCGCTACTGGCCGATGACCCGCGACTGGCAGTTAAAAGCCCACAGTACAGTGCCGCACTGTCCTACAGCTCGTAACATACTATACCCTATCTGTCTGCTGCCCAGGCCATCTATCACTCATCGCACACTCGAAAATATGTGTTTCCGGACTGTACAGACGTGGGCTGCGTGAATCCAGTCTTCAAGAGTGTAATAAAAAGATCCCAAACCCGTTTAGAACAGCACATCCGTTATTGGAATTCCCAATAGGGTGTCGTACTTGGGCTGAGAAAAATATTTTGATTGTTGATTTTTCTTGCTTCACGGGGTCGTACTTGCTCATTGTTGGGAGGGGGCGGGTCGTATCTACACCCTGGCCTTTCTAGGAGTAGTGGTTGACTCTTCGTGATTTTCCTGTTTCCATGCGCATACTATTTACCTCTGCAACCAGCTATTTATTTTTCCTAGAAATCGCTTTTTACTAGTGGTGAATCTTGCACTATCGCTGAAAAACGGGAGCTCACCTTGATACAAGGTAGACATGAATTTCTGCCGGCCAACTCCACCTTGCCCGAAATCACCATGAGTCCTGCGAAGAAAGTGATCTGTAAGGATCACTTTCTGACATTGACTGACCATGGGTGAGGTGTGTTCAGAACCTACCTGATACAGCCAGGTGAAGAACAATATGCATGCTGAAGTCATTGCACAGAATCCTTGGACGGCAATAATGTCAGTGAAAGTTCCGACGCCGAACGACAACACCTAAAGCATCATTTTATGCGGATCAACTTACTCCCTAAGAAGTAGATAGAGACAAGCAACTAAACAGAAAATCCAATCATTCCCCTATGCTTACGTGTGAGGGAAGCATCGTAAGAATTCGTGATATTACCATTATCACAGTGTTAGCTTGGCACATAAGTAAATGGCGTTTGTTTGGTTACTTTTTGTATGAGGACACTTGTTCCCACTACGTTCTACACTGTTTGATAGATAATTTGCCGCCATGGCACATCGTTGTTGGGGAATCCCCAATAGGGAGGGGGCGTAGTTGGTAGCCAGGAGGGGGGGCGGGTCGTATTTGGGCTGCACCAGGAAAGGTCAACAGGTCAGGGCCCGCACCATATACCAATGCCATGCATGCACATCATTGTACTCATCTTGACACGGTGAACTCGAGACTGTCTTTAAAATTTGCGGAACGATTCACTGAGCGGAGTTATGGAGGTTTTTTTTACTGTTTTTCTTCTTCCAGGCGCGCTGGCGCCGAAGCGTTGGCACCTGTAGTGCGACTCGCAGCGCTCTTCGCGCAAAATAGGTGTCATATTTGTGTTCAGGGGGTCAAATAACCCCTAGAGACGTCATTTTAGCGAAATCTGAGTTTCTGACTCAACTTCGAAAAAATGGGGTATGGATAGTCATGGCTAACTGATAGCCAAAAGCCATACTGCGACTAGCACACTGGTGATGACTGGTCTTCGAACTGAAATAACTCTTAAGTCATGTCTTTTCGCAAACAACAGTACCTGGCTTACTTATTTGTGCGATGCCGTCTGCAATCCATTTTTCTGATTACCGGTAGGAATTCCATCCCGAGACCAGTCATCGATGGTTGGTGAGCTCGTAACTGCCGCTTATTACCCATGGAATAACTCACATTTTCCAAGTTAGGTCGAAATATCAGATTCGGCTAGGAACTTGTTCCCAGAGGTAATTTGACCCGCTGAACACGATTATCATGGTATTATATTGCAAAAACCCTTGCGACATGTACTACAGGGGGGGCAAGCACAAGCACTCTTTCAGGCCACAATGGGTCTACACTTTCGAAAAAAACTGGTCGCAGTTTCCTTACAGGATAGTGCAGGCGAGCAGAGATGTTAGAAGCTTTGTCGGCCATGTTCTTGGACAAATGCAAAAAAAATCGCCCTGCCGAGAACCGATCCTACAGCGTCTCGCCTAGTAAACCAACTCGCTATCCGATGCGCTCTACTGCCACGTTTCAAGTGGACTCCATACGTATATCTAAAGACGCTTCCACGTTTCCTCGCGATAGCATGTGAAACAACCACGCGGGGATAAAACCCTCCATAACTCCGTTCAGAGAGTCGTTCCGCAAATTCTGAAGGTAGATTCGAGTTCACCGTCCCAAGACTCGTACAACGGTGTGCACCTCATTGGAAATGGCCGGGCTGACCTGTTGACCTTTCCTGGAACAATCTGTGAGAAAAATTTTGTTTTTGATAGCTGAATTTTCTCACTTCAGGATCGTTGTGAAGGCGGAGGGGGGGGCGTCTATTCACGTTTTGCCGTTGTGGCGGTTGACTTTTGCGACTTTTCCTGTTTCACGGACTATATGCCCCCCCTCCGCTCGCACGGCTCCATCGACGAGAAGCGAGGCGGGCGAGGTCGCACCAACGCGCAAAAAAAAAAAGGAGGGGGGCGGTCGTACAGAGCGGCTAAAATCCCAACAATGATGGCCCTGTTGCCGCAGCTATTTAGATAGTATGATGCCTTTGTACTATTTCTCGACTTGTGTAGATTTTTTATGTCATATGAAGGAATGAGCATGCGGCGTCGCACCGAAAAGGGTTCTTGACAACTACTTTTTGAATTTTATCTCAGCTCTCAATCAACAGAAGGAGCTCAAACCTTGTGGTATATATGGTCGAAGATACGTTTATGACACCCTTGATGTTGGTCATGCGACCAAAGCGGTGGCGATTTGCCGGAAACTTGTGAAAGCAAACATCGCGCGTGGGGGCCCTCTTGGGAAAGGACTGCTTCAGAACCTATCTCACATCACTGCAGCGGTAATTCTTGGATAATGAATAGGGAAGCATTCAATTGACCTCCTAGCTGCCGCCGTCCCTCAATCTTTGGCCATGAATGTCCGCTGGAATAAGGAGTTAAGTAAGCTTTCAGTTGGACAAAATAGGGCATTAGGTTCGATGCTTGTCTGTGAGGTCGAAACTGAAATCTTCGAATCACTTGAAGTATTGTTAGCATTTCTAAGAGACATAGCCTTTCAGCCATATACTTAGCAGCTGGGCCCATGCGGTTTTAGCTTTTTAATTAGAGGTATAAAAGAGAGGCTGTCGAAAATGCTCAATTTCGTCGACCTGACACTCCAGTTTGAGCACTTAAATATTAGTGGAAAGAGAAACTTGAAGAAAACTATGAACACTATAGCGCTAGGGCAAGGAATTCCCTGCAAAACGGTATGAAAATCAATGGCAGAAATTTTCTTCTTCATATTTTGAGTGGGGAAAAAGCCATTACTCATGGGCCGACCCAATACTAGTGTTGACTTTCATAAAGAGGAACTTACGTCAGTAATAGACGTGATAAAAATAGCGACCGCAGACTCGCTGATCGCCTCCACCATGCGTTTCTTTAGTACAGAGTGGGAATTTCCTGGGAAAGGAGTCATCAGAACATTTCGCCACGTTCAGGGATCCGCGTACTAGTAGAATATAACTCGTTCATTGATAACCAAGCAAAATAGCCGGTTTTGGAAAGTGGGGGTCTTGGCGGTGTTAGTACTGGAATTTACATGCGATTCTCTGCCGGTGAAGTCCACCATAATATGTGGGAAGGCTTGGTAGGTAGCGTGAATTTAGTTCTTCCCCTGCAAAAACAGAACAAGTAGCCGATCACCTAGGGAGACGGACGAATTGGCGTTGGCGGGCGGCTTAGCAAGCGATTCATTCGATCGTATGGGCAGCGTCAAAGCTCACTCCTTGAACTTATAGTCTAGGATGCAACAAGATTTAGCAGAATCGGAACTGCTACAATGACTTTCTCCACTGATGCCACCCCTCCTTCCTGAAGTATTAACGTCTTAGAGGGGAACACTGCATCAAAGAGGGAAGCAGTACGGTAGGCCACCTTCTGCGCATGCGCAGAAGACTGGGCCTTCAAGCCAACGCCTAGATGTGACTCTGAATGAATGGAACAATACCTGACGCTTTTTGAGATGCGATACCTACTTGCACGATACTCTTTCAGAGCATGGTGGAATCAGCGGAAAATGGGGTCGTTGGTTTGCCGATGCCAAGATCAGGCTTACCAGATCGAAAGCGCGACAAAAAATGGCCTCTCTCGACTAGGACCCCCCCTTCCCTGGCCGCATGAACTACAATCTTGTATAAACCCCCATCTCGATCTAAGGCGTATAGTGCTTCCAGTGCCTCACCATATTTCCATTTGCAGCCGCACTGGTATAAGCTGCCTAGTCCTGTTTGGATGAAAACCGTGACTGCGAGTCTCAATACCACTACGAGTAATGGAAAGGCGCAGAGCAACCCTTGATCATCGCAGTAATGTCTTTGTTTAAAGGCTCTCAATAAGCTCATCGATTGTTCCAGTTGCGGCGATTACTGGGACAGGACGGTTTCTGACAAATGGTTCGGTGACGGTCGTCAATTTCACAGGACCAGATATTTCACTGGCCAGATTTTGTCATTTTTTACACATACGAGACTAGAACCGGTTCAAGTCAGCTATCCTTATTTTCTACCTGTGACATTTACCTGTTTCACCTACCGGTTTTTGATATCGTTGCCGCAGGAAACAGCACGCAATTGACCCTTACCCCGTGAAGAACTGTGACTTCAAATATGGATGCACTAGGCCTAAGTAACTCACGAGTAGTGGAAAATACATCAAAAATCATCGAAGACGCGCTAATTAGGACTGGTTCAAGCGAGAGAATCTGAATACTGTAAAGAAGAAAGAGCCCAGATATAGGAAGAAGGTTCATAAGTAGATTAACCACCGTTGCGTATAGCGATAGTAAGACGAAATGATAAGCGGTGCGAGAGCAATAACCATGAAGGCGGGAGATTACATACGGGACAGACGCGAAGGTCTTATCAAGCCACTGAAGTTGCGGACGCGATGCATACAGTTCTTTTCTCTACGCGACGACGGGGCGTGTAGGAGCGGGGGTGGCGATCGGCTGCTTCTGACTTGGAGTCAGCCAGTTCTCCACCAATCGTGGGCCCGTGGCTTAAAGGCACAGTTCGCGACCGCAAATTGCGGGAAACGGAACTCAAATAGGCACAAAAAAGTGCTAAGTATCTGATTAGCGGAGAAAAGCAGCAGTAAAAGCAGTCCGAAATATTATAGATAAAGATAACATAGTGGCTACTAGCTAGTAGCTAGCAGCCGGTGAGGGTCGGCATGGGCCTAAGGGTGTCCATGGGCCTAATTAGTCAGCTTCTAGCGGAGTTCTTGCCGTTTTTCACATTTTGAAAGTAGCGCAGCCTCAAAAATCGCCTTCCGGATCGTCCGACACATTTGAGAGGTCATAGCCTTATTTTTTCGCGGAATGTGCCTTAATGTGTGGAGAACGGGCTGGTGCAGATCAAAAAACGCAGTCTCCCAACACGCCGTACGTATGCGAACAGGCATCTACTATCCCCGAGAATGGGTATTGCGTGGGTTTGTATTCTCATTTGGAGCGTGGGCACGGCGCGTCGTGTTAGGAAATATCTGTATTTGGGAGATGTAGTTATGTTCTAGTATTCAGCACAGGACAGAATGACAGCTTATCCGATCATTGACTATCTACGAGCGAAGCCATCCTATGCCATGTTCAAACTCGGAAATAAACAGCCCACGCCCACCAAATTTTTGGGATACAAGCGACACTTCCTACAGCTATGACCGCGCAGCTCTGGGCGAGGGAATATGTGCTAGGTTGGCTACGTCAGTGAAGAGCATTTCAGGCTACATACGCAACAAGGAAACTTCAGTTATTAACCACTCACTCACCTGGGTATTTCAGCTCGGTGTTGTGCCACGCTGCCACAGCGATGAACATGTCATCGACTCCAATTGCTGAAAATAGACAATACATTAGAAATTATTTCAAAATCTTCAAAGCTAAGATAGCTAGCATACAAAGAACCAGGAAAGGAGCAACGAGGGTGATCTCTGCGAAGAACATCCCACACCACAGATGTAATCCGATACCGCTGAAATTATCGTTGGAGGAAAAATAAATAAGCATGGGATAAGGATGGCAGCTTCAAAAAGTACGAGTTCGAAGGAGGCAATTTAAAATACCTGAATATCGCAAGTCCTGAAGATAGGACGCCTCCAAGAGCGAGTAATGGCTTTGATCGCAGCCAATCGACGCCGACTGAAAATGTCTATTTACGCATGGCTTCTCTTTTAGTGATTGCTAATAGGAGGGTAGATCACCCTTTTCGGTTAAGCGCTCCTACCTAATAACACAATTTAATATCAGCATCTATTGAGACGCAGTGCGGTATTGCAAAATAGACTGGTTGAATATATCGTGAAAGGGTGCCTGGACTGGCTTTCGCTAGCGTGGCGTGTGTGAGCGTTACTCTCTCGTCACGGCGAGATAGGCGTTGCAAGCGAGCTGACGTACATGGTATTCGCGCCAGGATCCGAACCACTTAACATGGTAGCGGCGCTGTGCACACTGTGTGCAATAGCCGTCCCACCATTCGCTGAACTAGCTCGAAATCACCGTTGCTTCAGTGTAAGCGATAGCTTCACTGCTTTCAGGTAAGCGTCCAGCCTCACTGTAGTATTCCCGACAGTAGCGCCACTTGAAACAACCAACTTTTTCGAAGCCGCTGCCGAATCTCTCTTGCCCGCATCCGAAGCACCGCATATCTGCGCTACACCGTGATTGAAGATGGGTTGGGCAGTTTTCCCAGGCAAGCTAAAATAGGAAAAAAAAAGCTCAACAGACAGTGAGACTGGAAAACGGACTGATGAATTCTGCAGCCAAAATAGTACACGAGGACTTTCCAACGAGGGTTCGTGAGCCGCCAAACGGCTATACTTACATCGCTTTACACTGTCAGAAAAAACATAAGGATGAAGATGAAGATCGACGCATTCATCAGTCCCTTTCTGGAGCATCCTTTACTCCATTCGGAATGCAGTGGCTTACTGAATGCGATGTGGCCTATCAGCCCAATGTATTAAGGTTTGGCCGGAAAAGTTCCATACGTTTACTATTTGTTGTACATTCATTGCTGATTAAAAAGCTCATTCTCCCTTGCGTCTCAGTAGTACATCCTGAAGAGAATTTTTGCGCTATCTGATGGTATAATTGCCGTTTCACGCATTGCCTTGCATACAACCCCCTTTTCCCAAGACTTTTTGAAGCATGTCAAAAGAGCAACTTCGGACGATATTTTTCTTCGACTAAAAATTGGGTCAATCCGCAATCGAGACAGCTCAACAAATTAACCAGGTGTGGGGGCCCAATAGTGCTAGAGAAAGCACCGTGCGGCAATGGTTCGACAAATTTCGTTCTGGAGATCTCAGCCTGAAGATGAACCTCGTAGCGGATTTGAAGGCTGTGGAGCTGCACCCATCCAAAACAGTTTCGAAGAGATTGCAGGAAAAACTACGATGTTACAAATCCAGTGTTGCAGATGGTCTGCAAACGCATTGGGAAGGTGAAAACTCGATAAGTGGGTGCCCCACAAGTGAGTGACCGGCAGAAATTGGCACGTCTCGAGGTTTCCTCTTCACTGCTTTTGCGCAACAGAAACGACCCGTTTTTGAACGAATTGTCACCTGTTGTATGAAGCGTTTATAATATTATGATAACCAGGA
The DNA here is from genome assembly GCA_036418165.1 of Cooperia oncophora. Classification (NCBI taxonomy): domain Eukaryota; kingdom Metazoa; phylum Nematoda; class Chromadorea; order Rhabditida; family Trichostrongylidae; genus Cooperia; species Cooperia oncophora. Next base: position 3,868 of record MU914339.1, on the reverse strand, counting down.
GACGTACGCACAGTGCCGTTAGACGCCGACGAACCACCGAGGCAATTTCCAAAGCCGAATCTTCACCAAAAAAAGGTCATGGTCACAGTGTGGTGGTCATCGGCTGGTGTGATCCACTATAACTTTTTGTCACCAGGCCAAACCATCACAGCAGAGTCCTACTGAAGAAATCGACGAAATGTACCGAAAATTGCGTCAGCTGCAGCCAGCACTTGTCAACAGAAAGGGTCCGATTCTTCTGCATGACAACGCCCACCCACACGTTTCACAAGTCACTATCCATAAATTGAACGAATTGGGAGTTGAAGTTCTACCTCACCCACCATATTCTCTAGACCTTTCACCAACCGACTGTCACCTTTTCAGACATTTTCAGAACTTCCTTGCTGAAAAATACTTCATCAATCAGGACCAGCAAAAAACGGCAGGTGCGACAGCCGCCTATCCAAATCTCTCAAAATACACGCCCCACATTCATCGTTCTCTTCTTCTTAGGTAAATTACTCAATATAAGATGACTTCGTCGATTCTCTACACCCAGTTTTTCTTTGATGGGATTCTATCAAATGGTGTCACATTGGCAAAAGTGTGCTGATTCGAACGGTGCCTATTTCGATTAAATCCGATGAGTATTAAGAAAGTTATGATCGTTTGAAGTGAAACACTCAAAACGCTGAGAACTTTCCGGACAACCTAATACAAGACGTGCCTCTTATCCTCCCAAGACGAAGCTGGCAATTACCCAGCCGAGCGTAGCAAGCTGTGTCCTGCGGGAGTACGAACCCGGGTTTTGAAACCCAGGACTGCTTGAGTTGACGCTGCGCACTTAGTCACTACACCATCTCCTGCCCAGAAAAATTATTAACACTGAAGGCAAATCATTACCTGAGCGACGTCTTGATGCTCCGCTCAACCCACTCTACACCCATTATGCAGCAGTCGCGTGGACACCGAAATCTCGCAGCGAACACAGACGAGATAAGGAACGAGCAAAAGTGAGGCGTGGACAAGTAGCGCATCTATATTAGGTTGTTGCATAAGTTCTTTCCCCCGACTTTTTTGTAAATATCTCAATAGCGAACCAGCCTGAAGATTAGAGGTATGCACCATCACCATCCACTACTCGACGCCAACGCTCAGGCAGCTTGTCGATTCCATCGTCCCAGAAGGACGGGGCTGGGACCCGAAGAAGGCCACAATGCCGCACAATCACCACTGTGACATGGTTTTGCACTGGTAATTGTGCGGCATTGTAGCCTGCAAATGCAGGGTGGGTGAGTGATAGCTAGTGAGTGTGAAAGAGTATAATGTACACGTCACGCACACGTGATGACGTAATACCAACATCCATGCGAACGAAATAGGAGAGGATCAAACACGTGTATAAGAACTTATGCGACAACCTAATAGTATAGTGAGAGGTGTGACAACGCGGGCGGAGACGGGACTCCTCGCCACAGAATGAGTCTTCAGTTACTTCCGAAGCTTCTGACACTTTTCTGTTTTTGCCCTTATCTCTATATTTGAGTCGCTTACTATATGGAGGGAGCGCCGCCGATAAAGTCCAACAAAAAATAGATACAAGACCTACCACTGAGACCATCATCAGTTTTGATGTTCCACTTCATCGAATACAGGGATGTGAAAGCGATCAGTACGATCACTGTGACAGCAAAGTACGGTTTGAGACGATTAGCGTTGTTCGTGAGGCCTTGATCCACTATCCTCGAGTGTTTGATGTGGCACTGGAATAGTAGAGTGAATCATAAGTACAAATCGTGTACAAGGATGAGTATAAAGGACAATTCTGCTACAGGGAAAAAACTTTCGCCGTTGGTCATCTCTGTGTGGGATAAGACATGCGTTCTACTTCCTCTCGCAATCGTAATTCAAGAAAAACAAGTACTGTGAAGAGTCAAAGTCTACCAACCCAATAACAACAAGAAGCTTGCCAAGTTTTGAGGAACCAACTTTTATCAACGGGTTATTGCCGTATTTCTCCCTGACGTACTTTGCACCTGCCTCTTCCCACTCTTTGGCCATAGCATCCAGTACTGGCGTGTCGAATCGCAGGAAATACCATATTCGCATTGCATGAACACTCTAAAAAGAGATAAGGCTATTTACGCACAAATATTTAGTAGTACACTTTCAAGAAAGAGGGCTCTTTTCAAATTTGTATTTCCGCGGAAATTATTTGATAAAATCTAAAAATATTAATAAGTTGATCTGAAGAGGGGCTTACGCCCGAAACGTCATCAAGGAAAATTTTGAAAAGAGGAGTTTCATCGGATACTTGAGCAACATCCAGAAAATATTTCGTTTTGTCTACTGCTTCTGTTTTTTTTTGTGGGGTAGAGGCAGTACGATGCACAAAATGTGCATGTGGCCAACCTAGCCCTTTCTTCTTTCCGAGGTCGATAAGACGGTACCGCACTTATTTGGGTGGGTAAAAACACTGCTCGACATTAGCTTGCCCACCCCCCCCCTCCCCTCGAAAGTTTTGTGTAGGTCCAACGCATTTGAACGTCTTTAGGATTCTGAAGAGGAGCAGAACGTGTGGCACATCCTAAAAAAGAACTGATTGACCCGTGCTTCACTAATTTTTTTTGTTAGCGTAAATCTACGAAGTGGTCCAGGGGACGAGTAACAGAGACAAATGTAATCTTTCTGAGGAAGAGAGATCCCCTTTACAGTCCTTTTCGCTCCAGGCGCGGAGGCTTGACAGGAGGACTGGGTCTGGCGTGGCGTTCTCCACCAAGTGTTGGAGCGAGCAAACGACAACTGTTGTGGAAAACGGGCTGGCGCTGCGCGAAATCCAGCCGCTATGAGGGGAGTACCCATAAGGGTACTGCGAAAGCGGTGACGGTCCAGACAAAAGAGAACCATAGACATTTGTTTAGGAGAGAAGCATCGGCTTGGAATTGCGCTCTGGAGCCTCGCCTTGGCGCTCGTTTTCGCCGCACCCCTCATCCTCTCTCCGCTATATGGACGCTATGTCGGCAGATGCACACATCAGTCCGCTAGCGATCCGAGTTTAAGTGAAAATCTTTCATCTGATTATTCAATGAAACGTGGTTTATAAGACAGGATCTTTCATGAAAGCATGCAACTGCCACGAAAGGTGCGCATTCCGTATACTATGCACCATTTTTTCCTACTCCCCTCATCCGGGAGATGTTGAGGGTGTGTCTGCGGATTTGGTTTGGACGTGACGTGGGATGCCATTTTTGTTCTTCTTTTGAGGCAACCCTCATCTTATCTCAAGCTAGCAAGGACATTGCAACGTCCACAGAACAGCAATACCTCACCGAAAGCGCACCACTACGTTTAAACGAAGTACGTGGTCACGCCCCCCCCCCCCCCTTCTCCGAGATATGGGCAGAATAGAAATCGCTGGGCTGAACACTCGAGAAGAATCTTTTCGGTGCTGAGGGCTTCCCTTATAATCGCAAGTCTCTTCACGGAACGCTCTGTTAGAGAAAGATTCAGATATCCAAAGACGGACTTTTCACGCCGACAGCACAATGACTGTCTTTATTAGCGAAATCCAGAGTGAGCTGACGAAAAACAAATCCACCAAATTGATTCCTTCAGACTTTTTCGGCACGGTGGCAGTTCCACTAGGAGAAATTAGGCATAAAACGAAAAAAAATTCGAAGATGGACCTGTTAAAAAATACCCAAGAGTTATCGAAAAAACCAAAAGGGGAATACCCACCTTGATGGTGTCGTTTGGAAACGTCTCGACACCACCGATATTAAATGCTAGATAGATTGGCGTACCACCGGTATTTGCTTGAGGATATGTGACGGTTATGCCTCTGGAACACCCTATTGACGAGGTTTATCTAGAGAGAACTAGCTTT
>MU914338.1:0-15564 GCA_036418165.1 Cooperia oncophora | reverse complement strand
TAACGCGCGATGGTGGAGGCCTCCGTCACCTGGTCTCAAATCTGCAAATACAGTCGAACTCAGCCTAAAACAATACCAGCACTCACGCGTCCTGTATCTACAGTGATGGCCTCGTGGACCTTCCAAACAGTGGATGCACCGTCCCTTTTGGTTCACAATATCATAACGCGAATCTCCATCACGAACTCGAGGACATGCATCTGAGAAGTGATCACCTTCTTCTTCGCAGAACGCGCATCGGGTCCAAGGAGCAATTCCAAGGGACCGATCACCCCGATCCCTATAAGGGTATCGACTGAGATCGTGTTGCATTCTGTTCCGTTTTTCCTCTAAGAAACTCATGCGATTACTGTATGCCAGTCTGCCCTTTTTTTGGGTGTTGGCTCCTCGTCTGTTGGGTTCTCATGACTCGAATCGGCTGACACTGCTGGGTGCTCATAACTCGATTCGGCTGACATCGTTGGGTTCTCCTGACTCAATTCGGCTGACATTTCAGCCTGTCCGGAACTTTCGAAACTCGTTTTTTCTGTGATCTCGCGGACCATCCTCTTCCAATGTGCCTCGTCATCGTTTTCCTCATCAACGACTTGGGCCTCTCCTTTAGACTCGTCTCTTTTGACTTTCTTGTGGTAAAAACTATTTCCATATTACGTTGTTCGGAAAGAAATGCGCGTTTCAGTCTAAAAAACTTTTTATTATAAAACGAAATTAAACAAGATCAATTCAAAAGATAATCTCCATTACTATCAATGACTTGTTGCCAACGTTTATGCAAAGAATGGATTCCTCTTTCGAAGAACTCGGCCGGCTGCGACTCAAAGTAGTTGGACACCCAGAGTTGGACTTCTTCGCGGTTTGTGAACTTTCTCTCGGCCAGGGAGTGCTGCATCGACCGGAATTGATTTTCGGCACTATTGAACTATTCCTACCCCAAAAACTCAAAAAAAAATTTTCGCTGAAACGTTGCCTATAGGTGTAATTCGATGTCCTGATCACGAATATCACATCCGTTTCGAGCGCTGGCGTCATTTGGCGCCATTATGCGCCAATTTGGCGCCCACCACTTTTTTCACCAAAGTCGATGAAAACTTGCATATGGGGGTTAATTGAGGTCCTGATTACGAATCCAACATTTATTTTTGGCGCTGGCGCCATTTGGCGCCATTACGCGCCAATTTGGCGCCATATTGGACGCATAATGGCGCCAAATGGCGCCAGCGCTCAAAACCAGTGTGATATTCGTAATCAGGATGTCGGTTAACCCCCATATGCAAGTTTTCATCGACTTTGGTGAAAAAAGTGGTGGGTGACGCCAGCGCTCGAAACGGATGTGATATTCGTGATCAGCGCATCGAATTACATCCATATGCGACGCTTCAGTGAATGCCGAACTTTCTCTAAAAAAAAGAAGTAGACATAGACAAAAATATATCAAAAGATGCACAATAAAAATCTCTTTCTAATAGACAAAACTGTTTTGAAAAATCTTCTATAGTAGGAGAGAAATAAATGGACAAATTCAACGCGCATTTCTTTCCGAACAACCTAATAGCTTAGGGTGAGAAGTGAGGAATTGAAGAAATACAGAACCGAAAAACGATTAGATAAGTATCGATCTGAAGAATTGCGGGATCGAAGGACATCTTCACTATCCTTAGCTATGAAGGCAGTTCAAGGTATGACAAGAAATTCAAACAGGCTGAAGATTAATTGGGTTCCCAATATTATCATGGCGTCAGTGTGATATGGTGCGAATTCTCGTTAACTCTAGCAACACAATAGGTTTTTTCTACTATGATTAGCCTGGAAACGCTCCATTTCCACAAAATTCTGCAAATTTAGACATTTAGTGGTTTGGTATGAGCCAAACTACGAGAATTTTTGCGTGGGCCTCCGGGGCTGCTGGAGCAGATATCTCTTGCGGAAAAGATTTTTCGTATTCCGTCACAGGTGGTTTGACTGAGGCCACGTTTACACCTTGCAAAGGTGCAGAATAGACGAACTCACGATTTTCGATAATGAAAGAGTTAACCAATGTGCCAAAAGATCTGACGCGTCGAACCATGGATCGGAAAAAACTCGTGGAGTTGAGAAAGGAGGGGAATCGCGGAACGAGAGCATGCTCTTCCAAAATGCCCTGCCATAAAATACGTTGCGACCAATCATTATTTCTCAGTAGGATTTCCAAATGCGGGATGAGTTTGGCGTCGAGCCAGACCCGTTTTCCGCCTGTTGTTGAAGCGAGCCAGTGACGAGACTGTATCACATCGTTATATCATATTGTATTGTATCTCTCGTTTTCTACCAGTTGTTGTCGCATGCCATCGCATTCAACAATTGGCAGAGAACGGGTTTGGCGCCATGGCACGTTCATGCTGCCTGACACGCCCCCTCATCCGTAGCGAACTAGTGTACATTTCGGATTTGTGTGTGTTGCAATGTAGGATTTGATGATATTTCCGATTTTTTTTTGCACAAATTCGCTCCCCTTCTTAGCGGATGAGCGAGTTTGCCTATCAACACATTTGTGATTTTCAAGGCGGTATCATTTTGTACAGCTGCAAATAATGAACAAATAAGATACTTTTATCTTTTGCAGCATGAATTCATTTTGTGTTAACGAATTAATGTTGAGTTTTGACGAGTTGAAGCCCTTCTGTGATACTCTCAACGATGAAGCACAAACGAGAAGGCTCCGTAAAATATACCAGGTGAGTTCAACACTAAATTCCCCTTTCCTTCTTAAGTGAACACTTCAAATCAGGACAGTGCACTGCCACAGAAACTACTTAGCGCAGAGCAGGGCACATCATTGGTTGGGGATTTTAGTCGACTCTATACGACCCCCCCTTTTTTTGGGAGTTGGTACGACCCCCCCCCCCCCCCCAGCCCTCTGTCCTTCCTCATCGAGCCGTCGAGCAGTGGGGGGGGGGTCAAAGTCAACCGCCACTCCCACAACGCCAAAACGTAAATACGACCCCCCCCTCCCAAAAATGATCAAATACGACCCCCTCCCTTTACAACGTCCATGAAGCGAGAAAAATCAACTATCAAAATAAATTTTTCTCAGCCCAAATACCCCTCCTGGCGACCAAATACGACCCCCCCCCCTATTGGGGATTCCCCAACAACGATGTGCCCTGGCGCAGAGTTACACCTGCGAAATAGTTTTACCATGCTTCGTTATAATTCACATGCCAGTTATTTATACCATTTTCACTTCTAGTAGGACACTTTTCAAAGCCGAATCGGACACATCCCTTATATTGGGCCGTCGATTACCTGGACCATACTAGGTACTGCCGCAAGCCTCATCCGAGCACTCCCGCGAACTTCTCAGCGTCATAATTTTCAGAATGTTTTATGAATTCTTCTCCTGTGATTTTTTTTGCACAATTGCTATTTTTCACATGCGCACTAGCTGAAAGGATTGCTACACCGCTACAACGTAATTAAAAGTGGGCGGATACGCAGGTGTGCGACTCTGCCCACTTTTAATCGCGTTACGAGTTTGAAGTTTTCATAACTTTTTTTTTCGGGGTCCCTTCTTTTCGCATTCAATCTTCACAAACCATATATAATTACAGATTTGCATTTATACGCCAGCACATTGACCCCCGCCCCTCTGCCCACGGCCTCTTTTGCGTCGTTTTGTAAATTTTTTTTCTTCGCAATTTTCGCCTTTTGGGGCTGTACCGGGCAGCTTCTCCCACTAGAAGCCCCACCCATCTCGCAGAAGCTCCGCCCGCTTTGAAAAAAAAGATCAAGATCGACAAGCTAGAGTCCGGTCTGGCACGTTATGGTCTCCCCGTCACCCGGAACGAGACAAGCTTGTTCCGGGTGACGAGGAGACCATAATGTGCCAGATCGGACTCTAACCTGCCGATCTGGACCGCTTTTTCAAGAGTGGGCGAAGCTTCCTAAAGTATGCGGACTGTTTGTTACAGCCTTGAAAATCGAATATTTCGAAGAACAGATTGAAACTCCGCAAAAATGGACGTGGTCGGGGGGGGGGCGTGGTCGGCTTTGAAAAAAACTTAACTACGGTAACTTTCAAATGGCCTAGGATCAAAAGTGAGAGCTTTTGATCCTTCATACCCTGGAACGGTTTGACTGAGGTCAGGAGAAGATCGAATATACCATGAATTGAAGAAGTACCCTTTGCTTGGGACTAACCAGGGAGGTCGTTCAGGACGTGGCGCGCTTTTTCAAAATGGTTTGTTGCATGTTATAGGGGTAGGCCCATGATATACAGAAATGGATTTCATTTTTCCTAAATGGCCCTCTGAATACCAAATAAGGAGTGAAGAACATATTTCTCCAGAAATGAGTTTTTTCGCTTTGAAACATCTCCAAAAGTTGCCTATCACTAGTATAGTTCATCCTGAGCATATTAGAGGAACTATGACGACCATATTCCAAAAAAGGCGTGAAATCCGGCCACTGATAGAGCGCTACACACAGCCAGTCCTAGGAAGAGTATGAATGTTTCTTCAATCCTGGAGACTATCAGTGCTGGCATGGTGGTCGGATGGCGCAGTGGATAACGTGGTGGACTGGCAAACGGGGCAATGGGGAGACTCGATGGTTCGAATCCTTGCAGTGCGGTGATTTTTGCATTTTTCTAAAACTTTGATTTTCGTGCATTCAGACATCATATTGATGGAAATGAGTTTTCTTCGTGATTAGAACGTCTTTATACACTTCGAGCCATTACAGATGGCTCAAAATAATTAGTGTTCAACTGTTCCATCTTCGAATTGATATCGAGAAAATCCTCACGGAAACTCGATCTGTTGTAAAAAGCTAGGGCTCTGATCACTGCTACAACGCTCGATTTCAGGTTGCCTGAGTGATGCCTTTTCTTTTCTGTCTTATTCACGATTTTACCTCCTTACGTTATCTTTTCCATTTATCACCATGCAAACGCATAATTAACAACTATGATACAATTCAACAAAACAAGTAAACAGAGACACTTGTCGCACCAGCTACACCTCACAAACGCTAAAGCAGTGCAGTTCGTTGTCTTCTTGGCAAGGGACAACAACATTGCCTTCATTGAACCCGTAGTCCGTCGGTGTCGTGAACGGGCCGGGGTGCTCGTCGACATATCGAAGAATGAACGGAAGCCCTGAAGGAAGCTCCAACTTCCTCCTATCATACATGTGTGCGTGGGTTTATCACGACCTTCCTTGTGATCCACCAGAACCGAGATCACTATATAAGCCATGTTGCAAATTATGTCGCACCTCGATATGTCTTTCTCATCTGCGCGAGTCATCGCTCGTCTCCTTTCTTCTTTCCCGCTTGATTTTACCGCTCCTACAAGGAGAGAAATCGCCGTTGCTGATGCGTTCGAAGGACTTCTGCTGAGCGCTGTTCTATGGAGACATCAACTTAGACGAGGAAGAAGAAACGTTCCAGGTCAGTGTTCACGTGGATAGGCCGGCGAGCACCTTGTGAAGTAGAGTTTAGAATTTTCCTACTTGCCGCAGTTGCAGTTGTCTCTCGACGAAACAGAAGGTGAGCTGGACTCCCGACGCCGACAGGGAGTGCCCGCGGCCGTTTTCCACGACGCACGAATACCAAATAAGGAGTGAAAAACATATTTCTCCAGAAATGAGTTTTTTCGCTTTGAAACATCTCCAAAAGTTGCCTATCACTAGTATAGTTCATCCTGAGCATATTAGAGGAACTATGACGACCATATTCCAAAAAAGGCGTGAAATCCGGCCACCGATAGAGCGCTATACAGAGCCAGTCCTAGGAGGAGTACGAATGTTTTTTCAATCCGGAGACTATCAGTGCTGGCATGGTGGTCGGATGGCGCAGTGGATAACGTGGTGGACTGGCAAACGGGGCAATGGGGAGACTCGATGGTTCGAATCCTTGCAGTGCGGTGATTTTGCATTTTTCTAAAACTTTGATTTTCGTGCATTCAGACATCGATATTGATGGAAATGAGTTTTCTTCGTGATTAGCACGTCTTTATACACTTCGAGCCATTACAGATGGCTCAAAATAATTAGTGTTCAACTGTTCCATCTTCGAATTGATATCGAGAAAATCCTCACGGAAACTCGGTTTGTTGTGAAAAGCTAGGGCTCTGATCACTGCTACAACGCTCGATTTCAGGTTGCCTGAGTGATGCCTTTTCTTTTCTGTCTTATTCACGTGAGGATTTTCTCGATATCAATTCGAAGATGGAACAGTTGAACACTAATTATTTTGAGCCATCTGTAATGGCTCGAAGTGTATAAAGACGTTCTAATCACGAAGAAAACTCATTTCCATCAATATATCGATGTCTGAATGCACGAAAATCAAAGTTTTAGAAAAATGCAAAAATCACCGCACTGCAAGGATTCGAACCATCGAGTCTCCCCATTGCCCCGTTTGCCAGTCCACCACGTTATCCACTGCGCCATCCGACCACCATGCCAGCACTGATAGTCTCCGGATTGAAAAAACATTCGTACTCCTCCTAGGACTGGCTCTGTATAGCGCTCTATCGGTGGCCGGATTTCACGCCTTTTTTGGAATATGGTCGTCATAGTTCCTCTAATATGCTCAGGATGAACTATACTAGTGATAGGCAACTTTTGGAGATGTTTCAAAGCGAAAAAACTCATTTCTGGAGAAATATGTTTTTCACTCCTTATTTGGTATTCGTGGTGTGGAGAACGGCCCGGGGTGTTCATCAACGTAACCAGCAACAACCCAGGCGTAGGCCACGCATGGACGAAACCTGGGCGCGCAAAATTGGCGGTAGGTCTGGCTGACGATCTGCAGAAAAGGGGTATTTGAACGTGCGATTAATAATACGAAGAACTTACTTTTAGTATGTTGTCTCTGCCAAATGTAAAGCCATGATGGTAGTGCCCAACATGGTCATAAATGCAACGAATGTATCGCTCGAATAAACCGAAAAAATACACATCTAATGGCTGGCAGAGGGCCGTTGCTCCAGCAGGGATTGTCATTAACCGAAGTTCTTTCCCTTGCGGCACCTCTGACAACACATTAGTGTGATCCGTGAAACCGGCCCAGCTATCGACAAGGAGTATGGTGAATGGAGGGGATGAGGACCCAACCACGCACTCCTTGACGAACGAGGGCACCTGCGACTTCGTCATTATGTGCGACTTCCCAGCCATCACCAGCAGGTTGCTTGCCTGCCAATGCCCGCATCGCGGGAAGACTCCTCCTCGTTCAGAGAGCATGACAAGAAGGTTGTCTCCAAGCCGCCCGTCGGCATACATGACGGGCACAGGAAGGAGTGCGTCAGTGATGAAGTGGATTGCACCACTTCTCATCACCTGTTTTGAGCCGCAAGGAGCTAACGTTCTGCAACAGAGGACTTGTCTTAATATCGCGTGTTTGTCCGACGAAGCTCACCTTTTCGAAACTATTTCTTTGTTTATCCCAGTCTGATCTGCATTGGCAAATGCAGATAGATGGTATCTCTTCATTTCCTCCCTGATACGGCTCACAAAAGAGCCTGCCTCCACTTCCACGTCCTTCCTCTGACGAATATTCCGTATTGTGACGGAGCGCGTCACTCGCCTTGAGCACAGACCACATTCGCGCACGAAGCTGGCAATCCATGATTTCGAGGCTTTGAAACCTTCGATGAGGTTGTGGTCAGTATTCAGCCTAATGGCCATCTGTCGAATGACCGCGTATGACAACGGAAGCGCTGAAATTGATGTGTCATTTTCTGTGTGGGCGCGTGTATGTAGCGAAGCACTACCCACTACATCGCCGAGGTACAACATTTCAAGCCCTACCTTGCTCGGTGGCCTCAAGCACTTGTTCTCGGAGAAGAGCAGAAAGGCGCTGGAATTTCACCACTTTCGATTCCCCGACCGTGACTGAACGAAAAATGGGATATTTGCGATAGCATTTCCCATCACTTTTATACTTTTCATGACTAGCACTACCTTTCTTCTCAAGCTTCCGTAGCAGATTTATATGATGTGCTGTTCTGATCCAGTTAAAACGATTCGCCATGGATGCTAAAGAACGACTTCCCTTGTCCGTTCCTCTGTAGTGCGCGATGGCTTGCTTTATCTGTGGTACCCAGACATGCTTCTTGACCTTACATTACCATGAGATTTAACTTACAGTGTTTTCTGGGATGAGCCTTCCATCGAAGAAGACACTTTTCTGTGAAGTCAACCCATCCATATCAACCCCGGGGTGTTCATCAACGTATCGAAGCATGAACAGAAGGCCTGAATGGAGCTTCAACTTTCTCCTCTCATACATGTTCGCGTGGGTTTATCACGACCTTCCTTGTGATCCACCAGAACCGAGATCACTATATAAGCCATGTTGCAAATTATGTCGCACCTCGATATGTCTTTCTCATCTGCGCGAGTCATCGCTCGTCTCCTTTCTTCTTTCCCGCTTGATTTTACCGCTCCTACAAGGAGAGAAATCGCCGTTGCTGATGCGTTCGAAGGACTTCTGCTGAGCGCTGTTCTATGGAGACATCAACTTAGACGAGGAAGAAGAAACGTTCCAGGTCAGTGTTCACGTGGATAGGCCGGCGAGCACCTTGTGAAGTAGAGTTTAGAATTTTCCTACTTGCCGCAGTTGCAGTTGTCTCTCGACGAAACAGAAGAAGTGAGCTGGACTCCCGACGCCGACAGGGACGATGGTTGTGATATGGATGGGTTGACTTTCACAGGAAGTGTGTCTTCTTTGATGGAAGACTCATCCCAGAAAGCACTGTTAGTCATATCTCATGATAATGTAAGCTCAATAAGCATGTTTGGGTACCAGAGATAAAGCAAGCCTTCGCGCACTACCGAGAGACGAGCAAGGGGCCGCTCTTTGGCATCCATGGCTAACCGCTTTAGCTGGATCAAAACAGCACATCATATAAATCTGCTACGGGAGCTCGAGAGGAAAGGTAGTGCTAGTCATGAAAAGTACACAAATGGGGGAAAAGCCATAGCAAATACCCATTTTTCATCAGTCATGGTCGAGGAGTAGAAAGTGGTAAAGTTCCAGCGTCTTTCTGCTCTTCTACGAGAACATGTGCTAGAAGGCCACCGAGCAAGGTAGGGCTTGAAATGTTGTACCTCGGCGATGTAGTGGGTAGTGCTTCGCTACATACACGCGCCCACACAGAAAATGACACATCAATTTCAGCGCTTCCGTTGTCATACGCGGTCATTCGACAGATGGCCATTAGGCTGAATGCTAAGCAGAACCTAATCGAAGGTTTCAAAGTCTCAAAGTCATGGATTGCCAATTTCGTGCGCAAATGTGGTCTGTGCTCAAGGCGAGTGACGCGCTCCGTCACAATACGGAATATTCGTCAGAGGAAGGACGTGGAAGTGGAGGCAGGCTCTTTTGTGAGCCGTATCAGGGAGGAAATGAAGAGATACCATCTATCTGCATTTGCCAATGCAGATCAGACTGGGATAAACAAAGAAATAGTTTCGAAAAGGTGAGCTTCGTCGACAAACACGCGATATTAAGACAAGTCCTCTGTTGCAGAACGTTAGCTCCTGCGGCTCAAAACAGGTGATGAAGTGGTGCAATCCACTTCATCACTGACGCACTCCTTACCTGTGCCCGTCATGTATGCCGACGGGCGGCTTGGAGACAACTTCTTGTCATCCTCCCTGAACGAGGAGGAGTCTTCCCGCAATGCGGGCATTGGCAGGCAAGCAACCTGCTGGTGATGGCTGGGAAGTCGCACATAATGACGAAGTCGCAGGTGCCCTCTTTCGTCAAGGAGTGCGTGGTTGGGTCCTCATCCCCTCCATTCACCATACTCCTTGTCGATAGCTGGGCCGGTTTTACGGATCACACTAATGTGTTGTCAGAGGTGCCCAAGGGAAAGAACTTCGGTTAATGACAATCCCTGCGGGAGCAACGGCCCTCTGCCAGCCATTAGATGTGTATTTTTTCGGTTTATTCGAGCGATACATTCGTTGCATTTATGACCGTTGGGCACTACCATCATGGCTTTACATTTGGCAGAGACAACATACTAAAAGTAAGTTCCTTCGTATTATTAATCGCACGTTCAAATACCCCTTTTCTGCAGATCGTCAGCCAGACCTACCGCCAATTTTGCGCGCCCAGGTTTCGTCCATGCGTGGCCTACGCCTGGGTTGTTGCTGGTTACGTTGATGAACACCCCGGCCCGTTCTCCACACCGACACGAATACCAAATAAGGAGTGAAAAACATATTTCTCCAGAAATGAGTTTTTTTCGCTTTGAAACTCTCAAAGTTGCTTGCCCCTCATCACTAGTACTAGTTCATCCTGAGGCATACTTAGAGGGAACTAAATGACGAATATTTCCAAAAAAGGCGTGAAATCCGGCCACCGATAGAGCGCTATACAGAGCCAGTCCTAGGAGGAGTACGAATGTTTTTTCAATCCGGAGACTATCAGTGCTGGCATGGTGGTCGGATGGCGCAGTGGATAACGTGGTGGACTGGCAAACGGGGCAATGGGGAGACTCGATGGTTCGAATCCTTGCAGTGCGGTGATTTTGCATTTTTTCTCTAAAGCTTTGATTTTTCGTGCCATCTCAGACTCATATTGATGGAAATGAGTTTTCTTCGTGATTAGAACGTCTTTATACACTTCGAGCCATTACAGATGGCTCAAAATAATTAGTGTTCAACTGTTCCATCTTCGAATTGATATCGAGAAAATCCTCACGGAAACTCGGTTTGTTGTGAAAAGCTAGGGCTCTGATCACTGCTACAACGCTCGATTTCAGGTTGCCTGAGTGATGCCTTTTCTTTTCTGTCTTATTCACGTGAGGATTTTCTCGATATCAATTCGAAGATGGAACAGTTGAACACTAATTATTTTGAGCCATCTGTAATGGCTCGAAGTGTATAAAGACGTTCTAATCACGAAGAAAACTCATTTCCATCAATATAGATGTCTGAATGCACGAAAATCAAAGTTTTAGAAAAAATGCAAAATACCCGCACTGCAGGATTGCGAACGCATTCGAATCTGCGACCCATTGCCCCCCGTTTGCCAGTCCACCACGTTATCCACTGCGCCATCCGACCACCATGCCAGCACTGATAGTCTCCGGATTGAAAAAACATTCGTACTCCTCCTAGGACTGGCTCTGTATAGCGCTCTATCGGTGGCCGGATTTCACGCCTTTTTTGGAATATGGTCGTCATAGTTCCTCTAATATGCTCAGGATGAACTATACTAGTGATAGGCAACTTTTGGAGATGTTTCAAAGCGAAAAAACTCATTTCTGGAGAAATATGTTTTTCACTCCTTATTTGGTATTCGTGGTGTGGAGAACGGCCCGGGGTGTTCATCAACGTAACCAGCAACAACCCAGGCGTAGGCCACGCATGGACGAAACCTAGGCGCGCAAAATTGGCGGTAAGTCTGGCTGACGATCTGCAGAAAAGGGGTATTTGAACGTGCGATTAATAATACGAAGGAACTTACTTTTAGTATGTTGTCTCTGCCAAATGTAAAGCCATGATGGTAGTGGGCAACATGGTCATAAATCCGACGAATGTATCGCTTAAATAGGCCGAAAAAATACACATCTAATGGCTGGCAGAGGGCCGTTGCTCCTGCAGGGATTGTCATTAACCGAAGTTCTTTCCCTTGCGGCACCTCTGACAACACATTAGTGTGATCCGTGAAACCGGCCCAGCTATCGACAAGGAGTATGGTGAATGGAGGGGATGAGGCCCAACCACGCACTCCTTGACGAACGAGGGCACTGCGACTTCGTCATTATGTGCGACTTCCCAGCCATCACCAGCAGGTTGCTTGCCTGCCAATGCCCGCATTGCGGGAAGACTCCTCCTCGTTCAGGGAGGATGACAAGAAGTTGTCTCCAAGCCGCCCGTCGGCATACATGACGGGCACAGTGAAGGAGTGCGTCAGTGATGAAGTGGACTGCACCACTCTCATCACCTGTTTTGAGCCGCAAGGAGCTAACGTTCTGCAACAGAGGACTTGTCTTAATATCGCGTGTTTGTCCGACGAAGCTCACCTTTTCGAAACTATTTCTTTGTTTATCCCAGTCTGATCTGCATTGGCAAATGCAGATAGATGGTATCTCTTCATTTCCTCCCTGATACGGCTCACAAAGGAATTTGCCTCCAGCTCCACGTCTTTCCTCTGACGAATATTCCGTATTGTGACGAAGCGCGTCACTCTCCTTGAGCAGAGACCACATTCGCGCACGAAGCTGGCAATCCATGATTTCGAGGCTTTGAAACCTTCGATGAGGTTGTGGTCAGTATTCAGCCTAATGGCCATCTGTCGAATGACCGCGTATGACAACGGAAGCGCTGAAATTGATGTGTCATTTTCTGTGTGGGCGCGTGTATGTAGCGAAGCACTACCCACTACATCGCCGAGGTACAACATTTCAAGCCCTACCTTGCTCGGTGGCCTCAAGCACTTGTTCTCGGAGAAGAGCAGAAAGGCGCTGGAATTTCACCACTTTCGATTCCCCGACCGTGACTGAACGAAAAATGGGATATTTGCGATAGCATTTCCCATCACTTTTATACTTTTCATGACTAGCACTACCTTTCTTCTCAAGCTTCCGTAGCAGATTTATATGATGTGCTGTTCTGATCCAGTTAAAACGATTCGCCATGGATGCTAAAGAACGACTTCCCTTGTCCGTTCCTCTGTAGTGCGCGATGGCTTGCTTTATCTGTGGTACCCAGACATGCTTCTTGACCTTACATTACCATGAGATTTAACTTACAGTGTTTTCTGGGATGAGCCTTCCATCGAAGAAGACACTTTTCTGTGAAGTCAACCCATCCATATCACAACCATCGTCCCTGTCGGCGTCGGGAGTCCAGCTCACTTCTTCTGTTTCGTCGAGAGACAACTGCAACTGCGGCAAGTAGGAAAATTCTAAACTCTACTTCACAAGGTGCTCGCCGGCCTATCCACGTGAACACTGACCTGGAACGTTTCTTCTTCCTCGTCTACGTCGATGTCTCCATAGAGAGCGCTTAGCAGAGTTCCTTTGAATGCATCAGCAATGGCGATTTCCCTCCTTGTAGGAGCAGAAAAATCAGGCGGGAAAGAAGAAAGAAGGCGAGCAACGACTCGGGCAGGTGAGAAAGACATATCCAGGTATGACACATTTGCAACATGGCTTATATAGTGATCTGGTTCTGGATCACAAGGAAGGTCGTGATAAACCCATGCGAACATGTATGAGAGGAGAAAGTTGAAGCTCCATTCAGGCCTTCTGTTTATGCTTCGATACGTTGATGAACACCCCGGCCCGTTCTCCACACCGACGGATTACGGGTTCAATGAAGGCAATGTTGTTGTCCCTTGCCAAGAAGACAACGACTGCACTGCTTTAGCGTTTGTGAGATGTAGCTGGTGCGATAAGTGCCTCTGCTTTACTTGTTTTGTAGAATTGTATCATAGTTGTTAATTATGCGTTTGCATGGTGATAAATGGAAAAGATAACGTAAGGAGGTAAAATCGTGAATAAGACAGAAAAGAAAAGGCATCACTCAGGCAACCTGAAATCGAGCGTTGTAGCAGTGATCAGAGCCCTAGCTTTTCACAACAAACCGAGTTTCCGTGAGGATTTTCTCGATATCAATTCGAAGATGGAACAGTTGAACACTAATTATTTTGAGCCATCTGTAATGGCTCGAAGTGTATAAAGACGTTCTAATCACGAAGAAAACTCATTTCCATCAATATCGATGTGTTAGTCTCCGGATTGAAAAAACATTCGTACTCCTCCTAGGACTGGCTGTGTATAGCGCTCTATCGGTGGCCGGATTTCACGCCTTTTTTGGAATATGGTCGTCATAGTTCCTCTAATATGCTCAGGATGAACTATACTAGTGATAGGCAACTTTTGGAGATGTTTCAAAGCGAAAAAACTCATTTCTGGAGAAATATGTTCTTCACTCCTTATTTGGTATTCAGAGGGCCATTTAGGAAAAATGAAATCCATTTCTGTATATCATGGGCCTACCCCTATAACATGCAACAAACCATTTTGAAAAAGCGCGCCACGTCCTGAACGACCTTCCTGGTTAGTCCCAAGCAAAGGGTACTTCTTCAATTCATGGTATATTCGATCTTCTCCTGACCTCAGTCAAACCGTTCCAGGGTACGAAGGATTCAAAAGCTCTCACTTTTGATCCTAGGCCATTTGAAAGTTACCGTAGTTAAGTTTTTTTTCAAAGCCGACCACGCCCCCCCCCCGACCACGTCCATTTTTTGCGGAGTTTCAATCTGTTCTTCGAAATATTCGATTTTCAAGGCTGTAACAAACAGTCCGCATACTTTAGGAAGGCTTCGCCCACTCTTGAAAAAGCGGTCCAGATCGGCAGGTTAGAGTCCGATCTGGCACATTATGGTCTCCTCGTCACCCGGAACAAGCTTGTCTCGTTCCGGGTGACGGGGAGACCATAACGTGCCAGACCGGACTCTAGCTTGTCGATCTTGATCTTTTTTTTCAAAGCGGGCGGAGCTTCTGCGAGATGGGTGGGGCTTCTAGTGGGAGAAGCTGCCCGGTACAGCCCCAAAAGGCGAAAATTGCGAAGAAAAAAAATTTACAAAACGACGCAAAAGAGGCCGTGGGCAGAGGGGCGGGGGTCAATGTGCTGGCGTATAAATGCAAATCTGTAATTATATATGGTTTGTGAAGATTGAATGCGAAAAGAAGGGACCCCGAAAAAAAAAGTTATGAAAACTTCAAACTCGTAACGCGATGAAAAGTGGGCAGAGTCGCACACCTGCGTAGCTGCACACTTTTAATTACGTTGTAGCGGTGTAGCAATCCTTTCAGCTAGTGCGCATGTAAAAAATAGCAATTTTGCAAAAAAATCATAGGAGAAGAATTCATAAAACATTCTGAAAATTATGACGCTGAGAAAGTTCGCGGGAGTGCTCGGATGAGGCTTGCGGCAGTACCTAGTATGGTCCAGGTAATCGACGGCCCAATATAAGGGATGTGTCCGATTCGGCTTGAAAAGTGTCCTACTAGAAGTGAAAATGGTATAAATAACTGGCATGTGAATTATAACGAAGCATGGTAAAACTATTTCGCAGGTGTAACTCTGCGCCAGGGCACATCGTTGTTGGGGAATCCCCAATAGGGGGGGGTCGTATTTGGTCGCCAGGAGGGTCGTATTTGGGCTGAGAAAAATTTATTTTGATAGTTGATTTTTCTCGCTTCATGGACGTTGTAAAGGGAGGGGGTCGTATTTGATCATTTTTGGGAGGAGGGGGGGGGGTCGTATTTACGTTTTGCGTGTGGGAGTGGCGGTTGACTTTGACCCCCCCCCCACTGCTCGACGGCTCGAGATGAGGAAGGACAGAGGGCCTGGGGAGGGGGGGGGGTCGTACCAACTCCCGAAAAAAAGGGGAGGGTTGGATAGAGTCGACTAAAATCCCCAACCAATGATGTGCCCTGCTCTGCGCTAAGTAGTTTCTGTGGCAGTGCACTGTCCTGATTTGAAGTGTTCACTTAAGAAGGAAAGGGGAATTTAGTGTTGAACTCACCTGGTATATTTTACGGAGCCTTCT
>MU914337.1:8041-20462 GCA_036418165.1 Cooperia oncophora | reverse complement strand
ACAGCGTGTGAGGCCTGAAGGTAGCTGCTGCATGGGAGGAAGTCGACAAAGATACCATCTTAAATGGTGTCCACAGCATAACAGGCAGAATGTTTGAAGTAATAGTGAACGCTGGAAGGAATACCAGCTTCTAATTTTCACGATACTTTTGTTTTTTTGTTAAGGGTCCACATACTTTTGTTATCAAGAAAGTTCAAAACAATAAATAATTGTACACTAGTTCACAAAGTGCTCAAAGAGTGTACTCCTATGTTTTCGCTTATGAGGAATTCAATAGTACAGGTCTCATATCGCAAAATCCAAAGGTGATTTCGCAGAACAAAAATTTGAGATGTCCACTTACTCTTGTTACGCACTGTACTTTGAAACTTGGAGTAAAAATTGTTCTGCAGGACGCTAGCATCATATCTGGTTTAAGATTATAGCATCCAGTCGCGAAAGGACGTTCTAGAACGACAAATGTACACCTCCGATTGGTGCACTGAACGTGCACGCAACCCCAACAGCACACGCAGCTGCAAGACACTCGGCTTTTCTTGCTTCATTTTTGAAGGCAGGATCGAATGTGAATGCTAGCGCGAGAGTTTCGTTTGCTGGGCGCTGAGGCACATGTTGCAGCGGAAAGGACGCTGAGAGAAAGACACTTATAAGAAGAGACATCCTTGAACTTCTGCCAGGAGATACATAAACTGACCAGTTTTACCCTATCGGAACTCCGCTGCCGATACACATAGCAATGCCGAAAACTTTTGAGACCAGTGTTCGGAACGTCAAATAGTCCTTGAGAATCACTCCACGAATGATGGTTTTCATTTCGGGTATACCAGATCCTGCATTCGGTGCTTATTTTCATTAAATTGTTGCAAGCATGACATCATGTAATTCAAAAGTGGTCATCGTTCTCCCCCTGGTAGTATATAACAATTATGCACTTTACCCGTGTTACTGTTTCATGTTCCAGTAGGTTGCCTTGCAGCTTCTGAACCACTTTACAACTATTAGGTCATCCCATTCAAACGTGCCGCTACATATAGAGGAATGGCAGAAAAGCAAAGGGGATAGAGCAGCGGGCTACTATACCATTTGGAAGCTAGTACCTTAAGCTGTGTATCTGTGAAATTTGGCGAACCTAGTCCCCAGAAAGAAGTTCTGCGCAGAAATTGAAAAGAAGCCCGAGTGGTGAAAATCGGCCGGTTTTTCAAATCAGACGTCATAAGAGGAAAGTGCGCTGCTCAAATTTGACCTGCGCCGGACCATAGTTGTGTGTAAGGGTGTTCTCGAAATACACGGTGGAAGATTTGGTTCAGGAGCCCGTACAAGGAAGAAAGGAAAAAATTTGTTGTCGTGGATGGTCCCATAATATTCATCCTGCACAAGAAAAAAGGGTGGATGAAGTCAGGCACTGAATATCTGATCACAGAGCCTGGACCCTTGTCGAGCTTCCCCGCGAGTCTGACATCCCAGCTGCAACTGCTGCCCGAGTTATGTCCGATAAACTGAGGATGGTCAAGAGGGTGGCGCATGGGTACCTAATTTTCTTGTAAGAGCACGAACGCAGTAGTCCTATTCGTGTGCCTTAGAATGTGATTATCAGCATTAGATGTCATCCAACTGTGAAACGACGCCTTAGATGAAATGATGGTGGTGTCTTGGGACCATCGAGCCGAAACTCACAAATGGTCATTTTGTGATGCAATGGCAGATGAGAAGCCGCCCGTCGTGCCGAGTTTACCGATAAAGAGTGTACGTGGGCGCAAGTGAGATGATCATCAAGCAACAGGGATTCCCTACACTGTGGCTTTCAAGGCGCTCTATAAGAGAAAAAGCCGTCCGAATGTCGTGCACTATTGCCCTGTCCCTCGGCATTGAGATCGACAACATTAGGAATGCCTACACACACAAGCTACATAGAAGGCCACTGTGTGCTCCTCATAGTACCAGACCTCGAGTACACTGTATTGTAGAACAGTGTGGGACCAGAAATCCGACCGAACTGCCTACTGAGATTGCAACATCGCCCCCATTCCGCTCCGTCATATAATGCCAGAGTGCGATTACAACCGTTCTATGTCATTTGAAGAGTACTCTCCAACTAGCAGACGCTACATTCTATAGCTTATTGTCACTTTGTCGAGAACTTGGCACATCAGAGGAAAGATTGGAATAACTTATCGCACACTTATTGAAAAATCGAAGGTACCAGAGGTCCAAAGGCCCTCGGGGCACTGGGAGCGGGTCATTGGTGAAGGAGGGATTTACTCATCCTAAAGCTAACAATTATCATTTTTATTCTCCTCTTTGTTTTATTAAGAAAAAAACCAGCCGCACGGTTGAAATGGGATGACCTAATATTCCCTCGTCAAAAAAACTTTAAACCCTCAAGGTGTGCGTTGTTGTGTGGCGCAAACTTCTGCGACCCTGTTCACCTATCCAGCTAATTATCCTCCGCTATATACCAGAGAGGGAGGGGGGGGGCAAAAAAGTCACTTAGCCAGCAGTACTCTCAGCGAGTTTTTTCGCGCCCGAATACAGGGCGCGAAAATAGCCGCAGATGTTCTCGATGAGCCGAAGCAGGCTCTTGCTCATCACCTTCATGTACACCAAAATATGAAGTCATCTCCAGCGCAGCCTGACTGGAGAGACCTTTGGAATTCATGTCACCTCCAAACAGCTGCGAAACTTCTAGTATGGAGTCACCCATGGATAGCTACCTGGAGACCAGTACTCTCGATCTGAACCTCCAACATCGAGCAGCTCTCGGCAACGTCGTCGGCACGGTCTACGGACAGTCATCTCATCACTAAGTGCGGCCAAGGAGGCGGGTTGATCGTTGAAGGACCGCCCGTACTATTAGGTTGGCTAATAAGTAATGGCCGTTTTTTCAATTGAAAAATTTGTTCGAAAAGTGAAACGTTTTGCAAGCAAGTTATATATCATCTGATAGGAAACTTCTCGTAGTATAAGAATATCAAAAAAGCTTTGGTTGAGGATATAGTTTTTGTGAATTTTTTAGTCGTTGAAGTTGGAAGTGAAGTCGGCGAAAATTAGCATCTTCGACAACTGCCTCTATTTAGAAATTTCATGCTAATAGTTGAATTAATTGAATTTGAATTTGATATTCTAATACTACGAGAAGTTTGCTATTAAACGATGTTAAGCTTGCTTGCAAAACTTTTCACTTTTGAAACAAATTTTTCAATTGAAAAAACGGCCATTACTTATTAGCCAGCCCACTAGCAGTGGGCTGGCTAATAAGTAATGGCGTTTTTTTTCAATCGAATTTGTTCAAAAGTGAAAACGTTTTGCAAGCAAGCTTAATATCGTTTAATAGCAAACTTCTCGTAGTATTAGAATCAAATTCAAATTCAATTAATTCAACTATTAGCATGAAATTTCAGGTGGAACAGACGTGAGCCTGCCCAATATTGGCAAGGTGAAGGTTGCCAACTTTGAAATTCTTGAAATTAGTTCCAAAGCGTCCTATTGAGATTCCCTTGCTGAGACTTCTACCTCAACCTTTTCCGAATGTATGGAGCAGCTTAAGCGATTTTAGCACTTCGAGTAGACGTAAATAGAGGCAGTTGTCGAAGATGCTAATTTTCGCCGACTTCACTTCCAACTTCAACGACTAAAAAATTCACAAAAACTATATCCTCAACCAAAGCTTTTTTGATATTCTTATACTACGAGAAGTTTCCTATCAGATGATATATAACTTGCTTGCAAAACGTTTCACTTTCGAACAAATTTTTCAATTGAAAAAAACGGCCATTACTTATTAGCCAACCTAATAGAATGGAAAACGCGATATTTCTTCTGGACCCGGACTGAAGTGAGGCTGGCGCTTAAATCAAAAAACTACAGAAGAATATCCTCCCTACAGTAGTCGCCCGTCCCAACTTGGAAACTTTGTACAGCTAAAGGTCCACGTGCCACCACGTGGAATCGAGAGGCGTTGGAAAAACTCTCGCCTACTTGGAATGGAAGGGAGTTAAGTACCTCAAAACACGGAATTCAAGTGTGTCGCCTGACCTAATGATCCCCTTGATTACCAGTTCGGGAGGAGCTCAAGAGGTGCATCGACAGCTAGGGAAATCAAGGACATCGGCTGACTCAGACACAGTCGCGCGGAAGATCTCTCGATGGCGCTCATTTGCATAAGGCTGTGACTGACTGAGTATTGTAATTGTATTCAATATGCTGTTGAACATAGTGATAGAAATGTCCGATCAGAATTTGATAAGTGTAATTTATAGCGCCTCGAAAATCAGGAAGAAAAGTGACTTATTGTACCCCCCTCCTGTAGTTACATAACAACTCGTATTTCTCACCTATCGCTTGAGGAGAAACATAGTGAACAAATGTTGCTGCTGCGGCGACCATTCCTACAGTGTAAGTACACCAAGAAGCGAAACTGATGATCCATACGAAGTAAGACACACTCGTTTCTCTCCTCGTAGAAGGGAACGTGAGCGATTGCACTGTAATATATATTTGGCAGATGGTTCTTTAAGCACATCAGTTTTAGGGCGATGCGTGTTTCTGAAGAGCAAACTTTTCGGAGAGGGCCTAGCAAACTCACAAGGGACAGGTGGACATTCTTATGCAACGAAGCACTAGTGACACAGGGTGGCGTGTAGAAAAACCATGGTAATCCTGTCTGCGACAAACAGGTAATGTAGGGTGGTCGATAAGCTCACATATCGTTGACTCACGCTTGCATTTATTGTGTTTTTGTGATTGTCTACATCCGGGTCTTATGTGTATGCTTGCGACATTTAGTAAGAGTCGGTCCGCCCATCGAAGCACATAATTTTTTTTTGCAATGAGGTACGGCAAATGTGGATGATATCGCGTTCCAACTAGAGAGCATTACAGTACCCTTATTCAATAGAAGAAACGCGGCCAAGGAATTACATGAATCATCAGCAGGAGTTTAAAATGAGAGTCCCCTTTCCACTGCGACTCGCGGACTTGTCGGTCTGTTGAAATGGCTTCCATTGACGAAGTTATTGCCTTAAAGAAAGGTGGGTTGCCGCGGGTGCGCGACCAGCCCCTGTCGCAAATTTTGAGCTGCTGCTGTAGGCTAGCGCGTTCACCAAACTGCTGCGAACTGTTCGTAATAGAGGCAAGTGCAGTTTGTAAGCAAACTGTTGCGCATGCCTGGGCGCTCTTTGCCGATTGACAGTGTTTCCTCAGAGGAATAATTAGAAAAAAGTTGATAGACATGGTGGTACATGGGGCTACCTTTTTCATAAGGAAGGCAAATCTGTATAGAAGCGTGGAGATTATGCCGATTTATCATGAGCGCCTTGCGAGCAGCTTGAGTCTTGTGTCTCCGGAAATTTTACCTTGGAAAACACATCCACTGCCTCCAAGAAAGTGATCAGAGCATACTGGAAATCATGCAGTTGTCACATGATCAGAGCCTACTCTCTGTACGTGCCGGTGATAGCACTGAAAATGTGTCACAATTCCACGATTAATAGAGACCGGGACACCGACAGTGTTGGGAAGGAGCGGTGTTATAATCCAGGACAAAAAAAAACTGCCCAAAGGAGAGCTCCCAAGATGACAGTTTAAATTCTCGCGAATACTTGTACTTACAAATATACATCGTAGAAATGATAGTGCAGACCAAGAAATTGAGCAAGACGTCATCAGACTGACTGGGAAGACATCGAAGGCTGAGGGCTCTCAGTCAACGCTGACAAGGGAGGTCGCTCAGGGCGTGCCCCGCTTTTTCGAAACGGTTTCGTGGGCACTTGTAGGGCCTTCCATGGACCAGTAAAGAGCTTCGTTTTGCTGTGCGCCCTGAATGCCAAAAAAAGGAGCGAAAAGAAACCTATAGAAACTGATTGTTTTTGAGCCTCTACGAGCTGTAAACCGCTTGAAACTTTGACCAGTTGCTGAATGGAGGGACCCTATAAAGGTGCTATCGGAATCGAAGAGAAAAGTAGTCGGGGTATGGGGTCTTACTTGTGGCACGTAATCAAGCGTGAAGCGGATCGGAGGAACGTTCAGCATCAACGATCGGATGGCCTAGTGGATAGCGTGAAGGATTCTCAAGCGGACAGTTGGGGTGGGGTTGATGGTTCAACTCCCCTCGGCGTGCGAGTTTTTGCATTTTTTATGTTTTGCTGTTTTCGCGTTTCAAATATGTCTGTGCGTAAGTATGCATTCGATAACTGCCATTTATGGGCACATTTTAAATGGGAACACTCCATGAATCAGTGCTATTCAATTATTACAGGTTTTACATACCATTTAAGCAGCCGTACTTGAAAGTCTGACCCTTTATAACGAATCTACATGAATAGTAGGCAGTACAACAGCGTGTGAGGCCTGAAGGTAGCTGCTGCATGGGAGGAAGTCGACAAAGATACCATCTTAAATGTTGTCCACAGCATAACAGGCAGAATGTTTTACCAGCTTCTAATTTATCACGATACTTTTGTTTTTTGTTAAGGGTCCACATACTTTTGTTATTCAAGAAAGTTCAAAACAATAATTGTACAGTAGTTCACAAAGTGCTCAAAGTAGTGTATTCCTATGTTTTCGCTTATGAGGAATTCAACAGTAAGGTCTCATATCGCAAAATTCAAAGGCAATTTGCAGGACAAAAATTTGAGGATGTCCACATACTTTTGTTACGCACTGTACTTTGAAACTTGGAGTAAAAATTGTTCTGCAGGACGCTAGCATCATATCTGGTTCAAGATTAGAGCATAAGCGCAAAGGACGCTTCTAGAACGACTAAATGTACACCTCCGATTGGTGCACTGAACGTGCATGCAACCCCAACAGCACACGCAGCTGCAAGACACTCGGCTTTTCTTGCTTCATTTTTGAAGGCCGGATCGAATCGTGATGCTAGCCGCGAGAGTTCGTTTGCTGCCGCTGAGGCAATGTGCACGAAAGGACCCTAGAAGAAAGACAACCATAAGAAGAACATCTTGAACTTTTCCAGGAGATACATTGAAAACTAACCATTTTACCTATCGGAACTCCGCTGCCGATACACATAGCAATGCCGAAAACTTTTGAGACCAGTGTTCGGAACGTCAAATAGTCCTTGAGAATCACTCCACGAATGATGGTTTTCATTTCGGGTATACCAGATCCTGCATTCGGTGCTTATTTTCATTAAATTGTTGCAAGCATGACATCATGTAATTCAAAAGTGGTCATTGTTCTCCCCTGGTAGTGTATAACAATTATGCACTTTTACTTTCTCGGATGTTACTGTTTCATGTTCCAGTAGGTTGCCTTGCAGCTTCTGAACCACTTTACAACTATTAGGTCATCCCATTCAAACGTGCCGCTACATATAGAGGAATGGCAGAAAAGCAAAGGGGATAGAGCAGCGGGCTACTATACCATTTGGAAGCTAGTACCTTAAGCTGTGTATCTGTGAAATTTGGCGAACCTAGCCCCAGAAGAAGTTCTCGAGAAATTGAAAAGAAGCCCGAGTGGTGAAAATCGGCGCCGGTTTTTCAAATCAGACGTCATAAGAGGAAAGTGCGCTGCTCAAATTTGACCTGCGCCGGACCATAGTTGTGTGTAAGGGTGTTCTCGAAATACACGGTGGAAGATTTGGTTCAGGAGCCCGTACAAGGAAGAAAGGAAAAAATTTGTTGTCGTGGATGGTCCCATAATATTCATCCTGCACAAGAAAAAAGGGTGGATGAAGTCAGGCACTGAATATCTGATCACAGAGCCTGGACCCTTGTCGAGCTTCCCCGCGAGTCTGACATCCCAGCTGCAACTGCTGCCCGAGTTATGTCCGATAAACTGAGGATGGTCAAGAGGGTGGCGCATGGGTACCTAATTTTCTTATAGAAGCACGAACGCAGTACCGATTCTATACCTCTAGCAGTAATGTTTCTCAGCATGAGATGTCACTTACAACTGTAAAACGGCCTTTAGATGACACATGGGTGGTGTCTTGGGACCTCGAGCCGAATACTCACAATGTCGATGTATGAATGCAGATGAGAAGCCGCCCGAGTTCTACCATGAAGAGTTACGTGGGCGCAAGTGGATGATCATCATAGCAAAGGATTCCCACACTGTGGCTTTCAAGCGCTCTATAGGAGAAAATCCGTCACTGTCGGTGCATATTGCCTGTTCCTCGGCATTCAGATCGACAAATGGATGCTACCACACAACTACAAGAAGGCCACCGTTGCTCGTCATAGTACCAGACCCCGAGTAACTGTATTGTAGATCAGTGCTGGGACACAAACAATACTGAGACCTGGGTTCAATCGCCCCATTCGCCCGTCATAAAGCCATGCGATTACAACTGTTCTATTCATTTGAGAGTACTCTCCGACGGCAGACGCTACATTACTATACGCTATTAATGTTTTGTCATTTGCCGAAATTGGCAACAACAGCAATTTACCCACACTTATTGAAAAATCGAAGGTACCAGAGGTCCAAAGGCCCTCGGGGCACTGGAGCGGGTCATTGGTGAAGGAGGGATTTACTCATCCTAAAGCTAAAATATCACTTTTCTATTTATTCTCCTCTTTGTTTTATTCAAAAAAAAACCAGCGGCACGTTTGAAATGGGATGACCTAATATTCCCTCGTCAAAAAAACTTTAAACCCTCAAGGTGTGCGTTGTTGTGTGGCGCAAACTTCTGCGACCCTGTTCACCTATCCAGCTAATTATCCTCCGCTATATACAGAGAGGGAGGGGGGGGGAGGCAAAAAGTCCTTAGCCAGTCAAGTATCAAGCGAGTTTTTTGGCAGCCCGAACCAGGGCGGAAAATACCCAAGATGTCTCGATGAGCCGAAGCAGGCTCTTGCTCATCACCTTCATGTACACCAAAATATGAAGTCATCTCCAGCAGCAGCCTGACTCGAGAGACCTTTGGAATTCATGACACCTCCAAACAGCTGCGAAACTTCTAGTATGGAGTCACCCATGGATAGCTACCTGGAGACCAGCACTCTCGATCTGGAAGACCTCCTACATCGAGCAGTTCCGACAACGTCGGCACGGTCTAGGACATCATCTTCACCACAGTCGCCAAGGAGCGGGTTGATGTTAAGGACCGCACGTAACTATTAGGTTGGCTAATAAGTAATGGCGTTTTTTCAATTGAAAAATTTGTTCGAAAAGTGAAACGTTTTGCAAGCAAGTTATATATCATCTGATAGGAAACTTCTCGTAGTATAAGAATATCAAAAAAGCTTTGGTTGAGGATATAGTTTTTGTGAATTTTTTAGTCGTTGAAGTTGGAAGTGAAGTCGGCGAAAATTAGCATCTTCGACAACTGCCTCTATTTAGAAATTTCATGCTAATAGTTGAATTAATTGAATTTGAATTTGATATTCTAATACTACGAGAAGTTTGCTATTAAACGATGTTAAGCTTGCTTGCAAAACTTTTCACTTTTGAAACAAATTTTTCAATTGAAAAAACGGCCATTACTTATTAGCCAGCCCACTAGCAGTGGGCTGGCTAATAAGTAATGGCGTTTTTTTTCAATCGAATTTGTTCAAAAGTGAAAACGTTTTGCAAGCAAGCTTAATATCGTTTAATAGCAAACTTCTCGTAGTATTAGAATCAAATTCAAATTCAATTAATTCAACTATTAGCATGAAATTTCAGGTGGAACAGACGTGAGCCTGCCCAATATTGGCAAGGTGAAGGTTGCCAACTTTGAAATTCTTGAAATTAGTTCCAAAGCGTCCTATTGAGATTCCCTTGCTGAGACTTCTACCTCAACCTTTTCCGAATGTATGGAGCAGCTTAAGCGATTTTAGCACTTCGAGTAGACGTAAATAGAGGCAGTTGTCGAAGATGCTAATTTTCGCCGACTTCACTTCCAACTTCAACGACTAAAAAATTCACAAAAACTATATCCTCAACCAAAGCTTTTTTGATATTCTTATACTACGAGAAGTTTCCTATCAGATGATATATAACTTGCTTGCAAAACGTTTCACTTTCGAACAAATTTTTCAATTGAAAAAAACGGCCATTACTTATTAGCCAACCTAATAGAATGGAAAACGCGATATTTCTTCTGGACCCGGACTGAAGTGAGGCTGGCGCTTAAATCAAAAAACTAAGAGAAGAATATCCTCCCTACAGTAGTCGCCCGTACCAACTTGGAAACTTTGTACTGCTACAGGTTCAGGTGCCACCACATGGAATCGAAGGGCGTTGGAAAAACTCTCGCCTACTTGGAATGGAAGGGCGTTGAGTACCTGAAGAAGACGGAATTCAAGTGTGTCACCTGACCTAAACCCCCTCGATTACCCGGTTCGGGCGGAGCTCAACAGGGTGGTCTACAGTGGCGGAGAAATCAACGATCTCGCTGAACTCGGACACAGTCGCGTGGCAGAATCTCTCGATGGCGCTCCTCCAGAAGGCTGTGGCGGAGTATCATAATAGTATTTAATATGCTGTTGAATATGGTGGTAGAAATGTCCGATCAGAATTTGATAAGTGTAACTTATAGCGCCTCGAAAGTCAAGGAAGAAAAGTGACTTATTGTACCCCCCCCCTCCTGTAGTTACATAACAACTCGTATTTCTCACCTATCGCTTGAGGAGAAACATAGTGAACAAATGTTGCTGCTGCGGCGACCATTCCTACAGTGTAAGTACACCAAGAAGCGAAACTGATGATCCATACGAAGTAAGACACACTCGTTTCTCTCCTCGTAGAAGGGAACGTGAGCGATTGCACTGTAATATATATTTGGCAGATGGTTCTTTAAGCACATCAGTTTTAGGGCGATGCGTGTTTCTGAAGAGCAAACTTTTCGGAGAGGGCCTAGCAAACTCACAAGGGACAGGTGGACATTCTTATGCAACGAAGCACTAGTGACACAGGGTGGCGTGTAGAAAAACCATGGTAATCCTGTCTGCGACAAACAGGTAATGTAGGGTGGTCGATAAGCTCACATATCGTTGACTCACGCTTGCATTTCTTGTGTTTGTGATTGTCTACATCCGGGTCTTATGTGTATGCTTGCGACATTTAGTAAGAGTCGGTCCGCCCATCGAAGCACATAATTTTTTTTTGCAATGAGGTACGGCAAATGTGGATGATATCGCGTTCCAACTAGAGAGCATTACAGTACCCTTATTCAATAGAAGAAACGCGGCCAAGGAATTACATGAATCATCAGCAGGAGTTTAAAATGAGAGTCCCCTTTCCACTGCGACTCGCGGACTTGTCGGTCTGTTGAAATGGCTTCCATTGACGAAGTTATTGCCTTAAAGAAAGGTGGGTTGCCGCGGGTGCGCGACCAGCCCCTGTCGCAAATTTTGAGCTGCTGCTGTAGGCTAGCGCGTTCACCAAACTGCTGCGAACTGTTCGTAATAGAGGCAAGTGCAGTTGTACAAACTTTGGCGGACATGCTGCGCTTTGCCGATTGACAGTGTTTCCTCAGAGGAATAATTAGAAAAAAGTTGATAGACATGGTGGTACATGGGGCTACCTTTTTCATAAGGAAGGCAAATCTGTATAGAAGCGTGGAGATTATGCCGATTTACTCATGAGCGCCTTGCGAGCAGCTTGAGTCTTGTGTCTCCGGAAATTTTACCTTGGAAAACACATCCACTGCCTCCAAGAAAGTGATCAGAGCATACTGGAAATCATGCAGTTGTCACATCAGAGCCTACTCTCTGTACGTGCCGGTGATAGCACTGAAAATGTGTCACAATTCCACGATTAATAGAGACCGGGACACCGACAGTGTTGGGAAGGAGCGGTGTTATAATCCAGGACAAAAAAAACTGCCCAAAGGAGAGCTCCCAAGATGACAGTTTAAATTCTCGCGAATACTTGTACTTACAAATATACATCGTAGAAATGATAGTGCAGACCAAGAAATTGAGCAAGACGTCATCAGACTGACTGGGAAGACATCGAAGGCTGAGGGCTCTCAGTAACGCTGACAAGGGAGGTCGTTCAGGGCGTGCCCCGCTTTTTCGAAACGGTTTATTGCACTTTGTAGGGCCTTGCCCATGAACCATAAAAGTGGGCTTCGTTTTGGCTGAGCGGCCCCTGGAATGCCAAAAA
This sequence comes from Cooperia oncophora, assembly GCA_036418165.1. Taxonomy (NCBI): domain Eukaryota; kingdom Metazoa; phylum Nematoda; class Chromadorea; order Rhabditida; family Trichostrongylidae; genus Cooperia; species Cooperia oncophora. The sequence continues at coordinate 8,408 of MU914337.1, read as the reverse complement.
AGGAGCGAAAAAGAAACCTATGGAAACTGATTGTTTTTGAGCCTCTACGAGCTGTAAACCGCTTGAAACTTTGACCAGTTGCTGAATGGAGGGACCCTATAAAGGTACTATCGGAATCGAAGAGAAAAGTAGTCGGGGTATGGGGTCTTACTTGTGGCACGTAATCAAGCGTGAACGGCTTCATGGAATGGTTTCTTCAACGATCGGAGGAACGTTCAGCACAACGATCGGATGGCCTAGTGGATAGCGTGAAGGATTCTCAAGCGGACAGTTGGGGTGGGGTTGATGGTTCAACTCCCCTCGGCGTGCGAGTTTTTGCATTTTTTATGTTTTGCTGTTTTCGCGTTCAAATATGTCTTGCGTGAGT
>MU914336.1:7489-20981 GCA_036418165.1 Cooperia oncophora | reverse complement strand
AAGGGAGTTGTACTAGGGGAGGGGATTTTTGGGAAATCGTATTTCGCGAAATGCTCCCTCAACGGCAGGACGTGCCTTGATTAGATATCTCACACCTTTTCACGACATTCCCGTATCTCTTTGCTGGAATGGTGTTTTCAATCAGAGCACTTCACTGAATTGCATGACCTGCTTCTTTTTTCTCGGTTGTTCTGTTTGTGTATTTCGTTCTTGTCATTATCCTTTGTTTCATTCTTTTCCCTGAATGCTTCCCCCTCTAACACAGCTGCAATTGAAAATTTTCTATCTCTCATCACGATTTGGTTACGATTCGAAAGGCTATGTGCAACTGTAGCTGCTCCTTTTCAGAAAGATCCAGTTTTTCGTACTTGACGAAGCTGATCAGATGTTAGACGGCCAGTATAATGAGCAGGTGAGCTTTTTTGACTCAGTTCTGATAAATGAAAAGTGCATCTTCATGAATGCATTCGTGTTTATTTCAGTTGAGGACTATTTTTCTTGCCATACCTAAGCAACGTCGCACACTTCTCTTTTCCGCAACTATTACAAGTGCCATCACGAAACTTCACACGGTACGCTTTTTTCTATGTTTCTTTTTCTCATTTTTTTTCTATTCGAACATTGACTTCTATGTGTGTTTGTTCTCAAGTTCGGTGATCCGTGCAAACGATGGGGCGTGTGGCGGCGCGTACTGGAGGGCGCCCTTTTCCACCAACGATGCCATCCCGAGTCCGCAACACTTGGCTTGAAAAGTTATTCTGGCTGCGATCCAACTCACAACCCTTCCCATGCCCTATCGTTCGCATGACTATAAGTGTAGAGGCGCTCATCCACATCTAGTTTCAGTTGCTCGTCGCGAGCAAATCAGCAAACCCAGGCGCTTTCCCTACGTGCGCTGCCGGAGAAATAGTGCCATCCTTTGCAGTTTTTATCTTGTACGATCTTAGCCTAATGAGGATACAAAGTTTCCAGGTCACTGTGAAAAAGCCTTATTTCTTCGAGGATAAACAAGAGATTGCAACAGTGGAACGGTTAGAACAGAAGTTTGTCCTGTGTCCGGTCGCTGTGAAGGATGCTTATCTCGTAATTTTTATGCTTCATTTTCCAAAGGCTACTGGTAAGGTACATTGCTCTCTTCAGGTATACGTTGTGAAGAACTACTGTGAACGAAATGAGAACAGTTCTGTTATTGTCTTTGCTCAAACCTGCCGAGAATGCCAAGCTTTAGCCTATATGTTTGATGCACTAGGATTTAAGGTCTGTTTGTTGTTTTGCTTTACCTTTTGGTCGATTCTCGGCAGAGTTTCTTTGAATCTCCTATCAGATTGATTCGGGGGGAGGGGGGACAAGAAAGTTGACTCTTGGATCGTAATATAGAGAATTCAGGCTACGTTTACCTGGAATATTGTTGTAATATTCTGTTCAGGTTGCATCACTTCATTCCCAAATTGAACAACGCCTTCGCAGTGCAGCGCTTTCTTCGTTCCGGTCAAAAACTCTACGGATTCTTGTATGCACGGATGTAGCATCTCGTGGCCTCGACATCCCTCACGTATGTCCTTTTATTTGTTTAATTATAACTCCCATCTGTTTCATATGTATTTTTTCGTTTTGTCACGATTCAGTTGAATTGAACTTGTCCTTTGTATCCCTCCTCAACACAGATTAGTCTGTATCGAAAAGGGCATTTTAAGGTTGATTTGGTGGTCAACAGAACGATTTCCTAAGTCGCCCAAACTAATGTCATCGAGTGGGTCGTTCAGCTCGTGCTGGGAGGTGGGTCATTTATGTTACCTGTCCATACTTTGTGTCAAGGTTTTGATCGTTTCAAGCGACTGCGCGAGCATAGTTATCGATCTAGCGCATGGCAGTGTATGCCAGCGTACAGCAGCAGTCAGAGCGTCTAGGAAAGCATGCATATCGATCTATCGTTTTGAGCGTTCACCAGCATTTTGAGCGACCGGGAGAGTAAATACGGATCTATAGTTTTGATCGCACACCAGCGTTTTCAGCGACTGCCCGCCAAAAGCTTAAAGACACATGGTACGCTCAACACATTGAGGGTGTATGAGACTACCAGCCTCCCAGCTGTCGATGTGTCGTGGTCCCCCCGCCCAAACATGCCCAGGAATGGAGATACAGGACCGTGAAACACGCTAATTCCTTCATGCTCCGCCTTATACCTTTTTGCGGCGGCAGATTCCCGTCCTGTCACAACATTCCGTAATCGTGAGAGGCGTTGTCGCGTGCGGCTCCTTGGCATTTGCCAAGTCCTTTAATTGCGCTCTCAAATACGACTAAAACGCAATTTCCTGATGCGGATAACATTGGAGGTGCTACAAATCAAACGACCGGAAGATGATGACGAGGCCAGAAACTCGGGTGTGAGGTTTAGGACTACCACGGATAGTCACGCTGGCATGTCTCGCCAGGTCCGCGCCCGAATTGCAACTGATTTACGAAGAGGCAAACAATGGTCGTGTGATTAAGAGTCCGATCCTTCCATCAGTTTCTGGCATAAAAAACGCGAACCTGCTTGGATTATTCCAACTATTTACAATATTTCAAATGGCGGAAGTTATTATTTGAATGTAAAGCCTGTACTTATTCGAAACGGTTTCTAGTATTACTCAAACAGAACCTACTTCCACCGTCATGCCAGAGAATCTAAACCTTTACAATATCATTACAATTGATGCGCACAAAAGACTCACCCTTAAAAGATTTCGTATAATTTGCTGATGTGTACTTCTCTAAATAAATTTCTATGTTAATGGGTCGTTTTTATTAACTTAGTATTATGGATATCGAGGCGCCATATCCTCAATAGCCCTTCACACCGCAATATGAAGGCAAAGACGTATGGAAGAGTCATCGAAATTCTATTGTGCAAATGCAAATTAAATAACATAGCGAAACATTGCGGAAAGCACATCTCGCTTCGCGGCGAGCCAGCGAACCTCTTCGTAGGAGGTCGAACCGTTCCTACCCACAGATTCAGATTTTTTGTAGTAATATTTCTATGCTTTGGCGCGTATTGCGGCCGGCGTTAGAAATATTAACCAAGGCCAATTTATATGATTTGCCTTCATTGAATTCTTACATTTGTTTCTAATTACATCTACGCTCGTCTGTTGCTGTCATTTTTCTAGCCTGTGTCATCTTCATCTCCTTGTACATGGTGAAGCATGAGCAACTCCTCAATTTTTATTCGCATCAGGAAATTGCGTTTTGCTTGTATCAAACTAACGAGTATGTATGCCCGTTTTATTTTCATGTTTCTGTCGTACCGTGCCTTCCGAGGATTTGACAGAAGTGCACGAATGGTTGCTTTTAAATTCTGACCGGGGGCCTCTTCATCATCTCTATTCTTTATTTTGCAAGCACTACAAAATAAAAAAAAAAAGATCAAATCATGTTATCTCGCATCAGAAATTGCGTTTTCCTATGTATATGAGAGCGCGCAATAAAGACATACGGCAAAGTGCCAAGGACCGCAACCGCGACAGGCGCTTACGCTACGGATGTTATCGTAACGGCGAATCTGCGCCGTAAACAGGCAGTGGCGAGCATGGGAGAAGAGCCGGTGTTCTACGGCCTCGTGTATTGCATTCCTGTGCACAGTTGAAGCGGAAACCGCTTATGCTTGATAAGCTGGGGGCTGCTAGTCACATACAACCTCAATTGTGTGTGAGCGTACTATGTTCCTTTAAAGCTGCGCGCGATAAGACAGCCTAGAATCGCTGACGTACGCTCAAACGCTATGTCGATATGCATACATTGCGTGCATCGCTTAAAGAACATCATGGATGACGTCATCAACACATTGAAGGTGATAATGAGACTAACAGCCCCCATGCTAGTCGATGTGTCGTGTCGAACGCCGCTAAACTGCACGTATGCCTAGCACGGACCAGTGAACAGGCTTATCCTTGCTACACAGCCAAAATGAACTTGGCGCGGCGAAATGCATACTCTGCGGTCCGCGGTGAATTTGTTCGTGTAGCAATGGATAGAGCCTTCTTCCCACTAGGTCCCATATAGATCCCCATGCATTTCAGGCGGGGACCACGAAAGTCTACAGCTGGGGCTGTTATGATCTCATACACCCTCAATGTGTTTGAGCGTACCATGTGTCTTTAAAAGGCTGCTGCGCGCTGCTGTACGCTCAAAACGGTGCCATACGCTCAAGACACTGACGCAAAGTATGAACGCAACCTTGCGTTGCCTGAATTCGATATCTGGGGACGCACGAGTTTCTTCCAGGTACGGAGCTGCATTAACATTCGTCACCCAGTACGATATAGTTCTTCTCCAAGCCGTGGAAGAACTTATTGGAATGAAGCTGGAGGAGCTCAAGGTAGTCTTTTTGGATATTTTTGGTATCGATCGCCATTATGAACTCACAAATGGTTCAGGTGAGCGACCAAAAGATCACACGTTATGTGACAAAGGTTCTCGTTGCCAAGCGTGAAGCCGAGTTGAGGCTAGAACAAAATAGTTTTGGTGAAAGAAAGGAAGCCAATCTACGCAAAGATCTATTAATGAGTGGAGTACCCGAGGAAGAGGTGAGCTAAAATTTACTTATTTCTTTTTGTACTGCTTAGAGAGCTCTTACTTACAGGTTGACAAACGAATCGAAGAGATTAAGCGGCCTCGAAATAATCGAAAGAAGACGCATTCCAAAACAGCTGTAGGAGAAAAGAGGCCCAAGTTCGCTGCTACGAAAGAACTTGATACGGCAAAACGAAAACGAGTAAAAGTGACATAATGACAAAGAAGAGAGAGAGAGAAATAAAAATTTATTAACATTGAGTATCACATCGAGGTCTGTCATAAATTGAGATCTTCATCAGGATCGCTATCGTCCAAGTCATCCTCCTTATCTGGTGTGTAGATGATTTGACCACCTACTCGTACTTTGCGATCGGCCATTCGGAGGTTATTCAGTTCTGAACATAGATTGAATCAAACTGGCCTGTTATCGTCCCATTTCCTTCCCATTATTTACAGTTACCAAAGTTTTGAATTCCGTTCAACTTACGTACCACTTTGTTTAGATAGCGAGGTAAACGGAAGATTCAACTGAGACTTGGCTGCAAGTTCTTTCTCCTGAACAAGCACAATTGAAACATAACCACAGCTGATAACTGAATGGAGTTCAGTTTTAGACACTCCAATAGATGAACTTACGCTTAGTTCTGGCTCTAGGTCCATTGCCTTGGTAGGGTCTACCGTGACTGCAGCAGAAGTGACTTCCAGTGGTACGAACTTCTCACTCGATATTTTGAGGTCGCTATTCAAAGCAACCGTTTCTGTCTAAAGAGTTTCATAGAGCAGGGTTAATGAAGTTTTTCTAAATACACCAATAAAGTCCTGGTAAGATTATCTATAATTGTGGCGGAGATGGTAAGGGACGGCGCGCGAATGTCAATGGCAAACTCCACACTCACCTCCGAAGATGCTGGTTACCACATTAGTGAAGAACGGGTTGGCACTTGGCGAGTAATAATTACGTCACATGAGAGCGCGCGGAAATGAAGCTAAGGGGTAGTTATACCTGGGCCGTATTTATGGTGCGCATTTGCTTCTGTAGCAGCAACACGCTGTCAGTGGTGTAACTGAAGAGCAACTAGACGTAGAGGGGTAGACAAGTGACGCCTTTGGCTATGGTTAGGCGCGTGGTTCGGAGAAAGTGGTGCGTCGTACTTTTCCGCTGGGGAGAAGGGTCGTATTTTTTCGTTGTTGGGAGAGGAGGTCGTACGTGGATTTGACCCCGCTCGACGGAAAATCTGTGAGTGGAAAACTGGAAAATGTGGGAAATAGGTAGGACAGGTGCTGGGGAAGGGGGGGGGTCGTACCGAGACCCTGATTTAGGTGGGGGGGGGTCGTACCAAGACCTTCCTTCGAGAGGGGGGGGTCGTACTGGACACCACCATTTCACACATCAGGATGCTGTACCCTGTCTACTGATGTCTTCAAAATACTCATCCAGACCATAATAGTGGATCCTTGACTATCTTCCTGGCACAGTTCAAAACTAATTCATGCGCAGACAGCAAAAGACTGTAACTAACTGACTCGCAGCCTTTTACGCAGTAGTATATCTAGCGCAATAGATTTTCTGCCTTCTCTGGAGAAAAAATTCACATCGCGTTTTGGTTTTGGTGGCTGTTTTCGCTCTTTTAGCCACACTATGAGAACCACCAAGTGCGAAAGTCAGAGAGCACGTCAAACGACACCTGTTTTTACCTGTCCTTCACCCGCCTGGGTCAAGAGGGAGGAACAAGTTGGCGCGTTCCAGCTAACAGTCGTACTCATATTGCACGGTCAAGACGATCGCAATTTGTCGCTCAGCCGCGCGTGGCGATGGGTGCGACGTTTTCCTAATTTACGCTGTGTCGGATGAAGCACAGCATTTCATATAGATTACTACTTCGTAGACATGGCTATTTTGGTGATGCATGGTCTATTGTTGGAATCTACGACGTCTGAACATCGCCATGTGCGGCGCGACGTCGCACGCGGCGCTTACCAGCACGGCGAATTGCGATTGTCTTGTCACATACCCCAGCTAAACTATGAAGAAAGAGAGCATCTTAAACGCACCACTTCAGTCCGCTTTCCGTTCCGCTTGTATGTCACTAGTTCTGAAACGCAGCGATCATCGCGCCTCTGAAGTTTGATGATCGAGTTCGCTGCGGCGCAAAACCGACTGTACTCTTCATTATTGATGGAATTCTCTGAGCAAACAACCAGGACGGCGAATTTGGCTAAATAGACCAACCATTAGACAGTAGTTGTAAGTGATGCAAAGCTAATTATGACTTGCCTTTCAAGCGAAAAATGACCCCAACGATTGCATCTACAGTAAACATATCCACAAACACATCCACGCAGTCCAATATACAGCATGAAGGCGTGCATGAGCTTATTTTCGTAAAGATGGTTTCTATTGAATCCGTGGAGTCCAAACATATGAATGTTGCACTGCAAAGGCCAACTACGTTAGGTTGGCTTTGGACCTCAAATTTCATTGAATAGTCTAGTTCCATGCGGAAGAAGGAGCTTGTGAGGCGGTATGAGTGTGCCTCGGCGCCAAACCTGTTCTGTGCCAGTTGTTGAAGCGGTATGCGACAACAACTGGTAGAAAATAGTGATACGAACGATATGATACAGTCTTGTCACTTGCTCGCTTTATTCGGTTACAAGTTAGAAAAGAAGAGATCTTCAAGGTTGACAGATAGCCTGACCACTATCTAGCGAGACGTTAAAGTCTTGTTTGCTACAGATGCTGAAGCATTTCATGTAGGCTGGTTCTAGCCGTTGGACGACAGCCAGTCTCAACCAAGCTGGTCGCTGCCAGTCAGCAGTGGTGGTGAGAAGCGACGGCGCCCGCCAACTCCAGCCTCCTCCCCTTCCTAACTGAAACGCCAGCCATCCGTTTAGTAGAAGGGAAGACCATTTACAAGTTCCGAGGGTGTGGTGCTTGCAGATAACGAATCATGTCATGGTGAAGCACTTGCTTTTGCACTCGCTCGCTCGTCGAAATCCCTGGTTGTGCTGACAATCCCTGGCAGAGAGAACGTTCTCCGAAGAAGATATTCTACAGTATGTGAAAGGTTGGTTCAGAGTAGTTCTCTGCGGGCGAAGGCGCGTCTCTGGCAGGATGAGTACGGCGTGCGTGCCAAATCCCTTCCCCACCAAATGTGGTGCAGGTGCAAGGCATGACAAGACATGTATCATATTCTTTGCTATTCACGATTTTCTACCAGTTGTTGTCGCATATCGTTTCAACAATGGCAGCAGAAAAGGCATTGGCCGCCGAGGCACATTATAGCCTCACAAACTCCTTTTCGGCATGGAACTAGATATTTCAACAATGAAAAATTTGATGGTAAAGCCAACTACACTAGTTGGCCTTTGCAGTGCAACATTCATATGTTTGGACTCCACGGATTCAATCGAAACCATCTTTACAAAAATAAGCTCATGCACGCCTTCATGCTGTATGGACATGCGTGGGATGTGTTTGTGGAATATGTTTACTTGTAGATTTGCAATCGTTGAGGGTCATTTCGCTGAAAGGCAAGTCATAGTTAGCTTTGCATCACTTACAACTACTGTCTAAAGGTTGATCTATTTAGCCAAATTCGCTGTCCTGGTTGTTTGCTCAGAGAATTCCATCAATTAATGGAAGGAGCTACAGTTCGGTTTTGTCGCCCGCAGCGGAACTCGCATCTTCAAAGCTTCAGACTGGCGCGATGATCGCCTGGTTTTCAGAACTAGTGACATTACAGCGCGAAAGAAAGCGGACTGAAGTGGTACAACACAATTGGAGCCGTTTTATGATGCTCTTCTTTCTTATCCAGGGGCACATCGTATCGTTGGGGAATCCCACAGGGGCGGTTGATTAGCCGGGAGGAGAGGGCGTTCGTAGTGAGTGCGGCAGCCAGTAACGAGCAGCGCAAATTGTCAATGTGCTGAGTCCTGTACAACGAAACTTGCTTTGTAGAGAACTCGGATATGCAAAAAAAATAGTACAAAACTTTCATTCATCAAACTAATCCGAAATAACTGCAAATATTAATAAGTCGACATTATCTCGTAAGTCCGTTGGTGACTAAACAGTACAACTCAAACTCTGGTTCGCTGCCAATGATATGGCGTGTCCGCGGTCGCGCTTGGCGCTGAGCCAACCTGTTTTTTTCTCGACAAGCGACAGGACTACCATATCGTTCGTATAGGCGTTTTCCAGCAGTTGGTCTCCTTTATCGGAGTCAGACGATTGGCCGAAAGCAGAATCTGGCAGCGGTTCACAGGACATTAGTTCCATGATACCGCAACGGAAAACACTGTAAACAAGTGCACAGGCTCGCCATGGACCTCCCTGAACCTTATAGACACATTTGCTCGCGTGAACAGACATTACGCACAAGTTGCACCATCCCATCACCTCTGGCGGCCTCACGTGCCGCTTTGCGCATTCCAGAAGTTGGCCTGCGCTCCGTGATCGGCGCCTAAACGAACCATATCCTGCTCCTGCTCCACCACAGGATACGTTCTACATGCGTTCCTGGCTATTCGAACACGCTCACTTGAAACGGTACACAGGAAACGGGTTTTTCGCGCAGCTGGGAGTGTTCCTCAAGAAATCCCCATAGCGAGATCTCATGAATCCCGAGAGCTTCAGAAACAGTTCAAGAGGTTTTTCAGAAAGAGAAAATCTTCAAACACTCGAAACCATTCTCAGATTTGTGAAATGTTGAGTTACAAAAAAAATATATTGATTCAAACCTGTTCGGTTGAAACCACTCCCCAACGAATCCCTATGGCAGATTTCTCTGTGATTTTTGCGACGTTCATAAACGTTTTAGTACTTTTAGGAAGTGCAAACCTTCCTCTACACGAGTACGGTCTCCTCTTCCCCACAGGTCCGCTTTTGAGGAAGTTATGGTCCTTCAAAGACACCTAACTCAGCTGGAAATTCTCGCTCCATGGCTAAAATTGCCGAATAATCTCCTGTCACAGCCGCAATTACATGCGCTTCTTGCTACCGTACTCATAATCGGGGTATGCTTTTTACGGCGGGTTTGATATAACTGTTACGTAGTGAGACAAGCCTAACTTTCTCTTTTCCTCGTCCTCAATTGGGAATAGACGTTGTTAACACTGTGGTCGCTGATGGCCGCTCCCAGAGAGGGAGTCCACGTCAGGTTAACGAATGCTCATTGAATTTAATCGCGATATATCGTTATTATTACCATGTGTGTCTCAAAACGGCCATCGAAGAAGTTCATCATACGAGTTTCTCATAATACGATTGTACCGTTTTTGTTGCAATCATCTCTGTATTGTTCTGTTTATGTCATGACTTCAAGTCGTCCATTTAGTATGGGCACCTTCATACAAGTAGAATTTCATAGTGGGCGTTTCATAGTTTCATTTAAGGCGAAAAAAAAACCGAACGGCAAAAACAAAAATCAAAAGGGTGGGGGTCGATACGACCGCAACAAAGGGGTCGTAACAGGCGAACCAAATCCCATCGAATGCTGTGCCCTGTTCTTCATAGTTTAGCTGGGGTAGTGACAAGACAATCGCAATTCCCCGTGCTGGTAAGCGCCGCGTGCGACGTCGCGCCGCACATGGCGATGTTCAGACGTCGTAGATTCCAACCATGCATCACCAAAATAGCCATGTCTACGAAGTAGTAATCTATATGAAATGCTATGCTTCATCCGACACAGCGTAAATTAGGAAAACGACGCACCCATCGCCACGCACGGCGGAGGGTTCTAGCGCGACAGCTAAAACTCAATCCCTTTAATGGCGCCAACTTTCTTCTTTTCTCTGCGCTCTCTTGCCTGAATGGCGATTTATGGCCACTTTGACCTTTCACATTTCCAACTTTTCACGCATATTAAGTGGCTCATCCACCCCGATATCCCTTCCCTCGAAAAAACTCATCTCCTGGCTCGCATCGTGTTTTTTGTACCTCACGATGCCTTGGCAGCGGCAGTCCCTTATTGCTCTGCGCTCTGGCCTATCGTGGCATCACCGCCACCAAAAGTTTTAGTTGCATCACGTGTAACCCTTCGTCCCGTTCTTGACCCAGCGGGGCTGAAGGACAGGTAAATATAGGTATCGTTATGACGTGCTCCCTGCAGTTTCGCATTGTCGTTTCATTAGTGCTGGCTAAAAGAGCGAAAATATTCACAAAACCAAGCGCTAAGTGAATTTTCTCTTCAAAGAAAGCAGAAAATCTATTGCGATTGATATGCTACCATGTAACTGTTTGCAGCGGTAAATTAGTTCGAGCCGTTTGCCAAAAATATAATTTCACGCCCTACCAACTACAGGGCGGGGGGGACAAAAAAGCTGCGACCAAGTCACATATCAAAAGTTTCGCAGCCCAGACAGAGGATGTGGGATTTACGAGTACCAGCGGCGGAGATAACCCAAGATGTTCTCTATATAGCATGGAGTGGCTCGGGCCATCATCCTTCATGTACACCAAAAATTGACTCATCTTCAGTCGCAACCTGACTGGAGAAGACCTTCGGAATTTATATCACCTTCAAGCAGCTGCGAAACTTTTAGTATGGAGTCACCCACAGATAGCTCTGCAACAACAGCATCTCAATCTGGAGACTCCAAAACATTCGAGAGCTCTACAAACGTCGCACTCTAGAACATCATTTTCCACCACAGTCGCTAAGGCGCGAGTTGATAGTACCTGAAAGGGAAGACCGATATTTTCTTCGTGGACCCGGACTGAAGGTGAGCGCTGGCGGTTACATCGAGCAGCTCGAAAAGAATATCCTCCCCACAGTGAATAAAAACGATTGCCTCGTACCTTCTTGAAACTTATGTATCTTTACATCGTTTGGGTGCCACCACATGGAATCGGAGAGGCAGTATGTGAAAAACTCTCCCGCTTTACTTGGAACTGGAAGGGCGTTGAGTACCCTGAAGAAGATGGAATATTCAAGTATGTCCCCTGACCTAAACTCTCTCAATTACCGAGTTCGGGCGGAGCTCAACAAGGTGGTCTGCAGTGGCCGAGAAATCAGCTATCTCGCTGAAGCCAGGTACCGAATCACGGTTGCGTGGCAGAATCTCTCGACGGCGCTCCTCCAGAAGGCTGTGGCGCAGTGTCATGATAGTATTTCTTATGCTGTTGATTATGGTGATAGAATTGTCCGATTCAGAATTCGATAAAGTGTAACTTATAACGCCTCGAAAGTCTAGGAAGAAAAAAGACCTTTTTCTGCCCCACCCCCCTGTAGGGCCTAAGTGAGCCTTTTTGAAGACAGCGAAACTAAGCCTCTTCGCTTTCTTGAGGACAAACTGTACACTCAAACACAACAAATATTATTCCCGCTTTTGCCATGCGCGAGGCAATGGCCCCGCAACTGCAGTTAGTCCACTTTCTGCGTCAGAACTGTAGCGAAGGCGGAGCTGGGAAGACAGTTATGGGCTGGAAGACATTATTCATGTGCCATCTCTCGATTTCGACCTGCTGCCATATAACGATCGAGCGCCGCACATTGGCAACGCGCACTTTTTCTACCCATTCATTCTAAGGTTGTTCTCTGCCTTTTGACAGCTGGTTATTGGTGCGCTCTGGTATCGACGCAAATGCTGCACCACGAGGCCAGTGCTGGCGAAGAATGGATATGATCCGGGTATACCAACCCTCAGCTTCATTTCCGCGCGCTCTCATGTCAAGGAATTATCATCCGCTAAAGGCCTAACCATTATGTCAGCCGTCTATCGGAGAGATGTTTGTGAGAGTTTGCCTATTGACAATGCACGGCTTCGTTCCTTACCATCTTCACCACATTTACAGAAAATCTTATTTACCGGTATGTTTACAAAGACTGTTAACCATGCTCAAAGAAACTTTTTTTCAGACACAGAAACGGTTGCTTTGAATAGCGACCTGAAAATATCAAGTGAGAAGTTTGTACCACTGGAAGTCACTTCTGCTGCGGTCACGGCGGACCCTACTATGGCAATGGACCTAGAGCCAGAACTAAGCGTAAGTTCATCTATTGAAGTAGCTAAAACTGCACTCCATTCAGCCTTCAGTTGTGGCTATGCGTTCATTGTGCTGGTTCAGCGGAAGAATGCTGGCAAGTCTCAGTTGAAACTACCGTTTACCTCGCTATCTAAACAAAGCGGTAAGTAAGTTGAACGGAATTCAAAACTTTGGTAACGGTAAATAGTGGGAAAGAAATGGGACGATAACCAGGCAGTTTGATTCAATCTGGTTCAGAACTGAGATATACTCGAATGGCCGATCGCAAAGTACGAGTAGGTGGTCAAATCATCTACACACCAGATAAGGAGGATGACTTGGACGATAGCGATCCTGATGAAGATCTCAATTTATGACAGACCTCGATGTGATACTCAATGTTAATAAATTTTTATTTCTCTCTCTTTCTCTTCTTTGTCATTATGTCACTTTTACTCGTTTTCGTTTTGCCGTATCAAGTTCTTCCGTAGCAGCGAACTTGGGCCTCTTTTCTCCTACAGCTGTTTTGGAATGCGTCTTCTTTCGATTATTTCGAGGCCGCTTAATCTCTTCGATTCGTTTGTCAACCTGTAAGTAAGAGCTCTCTAAGCAGTACAAAAAGAAATAAGTAAATTTTAGCTCACCTCTTCCTCGGGTACTCCACTCATTAATAGATCTTTGCGTAGATTGGCTTCCTTTCTTTCACCAAAACTATTTTGTTCTAGCCTCAACTCGGCTTCACGCTTGGCAACGAGAACCTTTGTCACATAACGTGTGATCTTTTGGTCGCTCACCTGAACCATTTGTGAGTTCATAATGGCGATCGATACCAAAAATATCCAAAAAGACTACCTTGAGCTCCTCCAGCTTCATTCCAATAAGTTCTTCCACGGCTTGGAGAAGAACTATATCGTACTGGGTGACGAATGTTAATGCAGCTCCGTACCTGAAACTCGTGCGTCCCCAGAT
>MU914335.1:0-20613 GCA_036418165.1 Cooperia oncophora | reverse complement strand
CCCTCAACCCTCCCACGGTGAAAGTTTAAGAAATGTTGGTAATTGTGTAGTAGAGGACAGTCAGACTGGTCTATATATTACATTGAGGAGAAAAGGAGAAAGTTATAAGATGGCGTTGCACTGGCACCCACATTTCACCCAACCACATGCTGTACCCTGGTACCCTTGCTACACACTCGGTTCTACTCCACGGGAGTGCACTGAACAGCTGCGGTGTAGAGTATAGGGCAGAGTTTGGTCCCTGTCAGATTAATGTTGAACGTCAGTGCACTATAAAATATGTTCCTTTCTGTTCGAGTATTGAAAAAAAATATTTGAGTTTCCAAACTGCTTGAGCTCAAACCTTTTTACCGCGTCATTTGTTCTGCGCCCTCTTCTCCATATAGCTATGACCATTGTGACCTCGCACATTCCATCTTTCTCACATATGAGTTGCTCTCCAAAAACTACCCTTTGAGGAAGCTGATCCTCGAGTTCACGGTAATGGGGAGATATTCAGTGGGTAAGAACTACGCTTCATCGGTGGTCGACTTGACTATTCAGTGTGCCCGAGCCCACTGGGGTAGAAGATCCCAGGGAAGCATTGTCTCGGTTGGAAGGCGCAGACGAGTCAGAAACGCTCAAAGGGTGTATCTTCGATTCCGACTGCCACTTTCTCTCAATAGTTTCCGCGGTTGGTGAAATCCAAGTGTTAGCGAGCGAGGGAGGTGAGAGGGTTGTCAATGAGCAGCGCCTATGTCCCTCCCCAAGCCAAGCTTTAGGCTTATTGGAGACCCTCTGTCCTCCGTAAGACTGTTCACCGGCGACTTTGATTGCCTTTACCAGATGTTAAGAGTGTCTTAGACTATTCTAAACTTTAACCGTGATCAAGGCAAGGAAAACAGGTGCGGGCTTGCGCCTCCTTCCACTGCGATATGGGTTTCGGAATAGGGGAAGAGGCGGTGTCAGTGGAACCCCAACTCGAGGGCGGGGTCTTGGTACGGTTCCTGTTCCAGTGTAATTCTGACGCCTATTGGTGTCATTGAGGTGAAGCACATCAATTTACAAATACTCCTTCTGTAAAGGGCAGGAACTCACAACGTCCTTGGGCGTTCGAGAAACCCGACGTCTTTGGAAAGACGAAGCTCACGCTTCCTGAAACACTTTTTTCAGGAAACGGACAGTTCAAGAGATTTAGATAAGTTTTTGATTGACAAAAATCCAAGTGGCTAAGAAATCGATTTCTCCTGTGCCACTATAACTTGTTTGAAGGCTTCAGGATGCATCTTTTTGCTGAATTGAATGAGAGAATAGTCCCCATAATCTCTTAATTGATCTCTTGTGTGTGGGCACCATGCATTCTACTCTACGCTGATGCGGCTAAAAGGTTTAAGCCCGCCTGTGCAGGCTAAAGTCACCCATTCGTCTAGGAAGATTCACATCTCAATATGATTCCGTTGTTCCACAATACTGACTGACCTTTCCC
Organism: Cooperia oncophora; assembly: GCA_036418165.1. NCBI lineage: Eukaryota > Metazoa > Nematoda > Chromadorea > Rhabditida > Trichostrongylidae > Cooperia > Cooperia oncophora. The sequence goes on along the minus strand of MU914335.1, from coordinate 19,148 downwards.
TTAGCCCCCCCCAGCGACCAAATGCGACTCTCAATGGGGTTCTCTGTGCAATGGTCTCCACTGCTCCGCTCCTATCCCCAGACACATCAACTTCGGAATCTGTCCACTTCCTTCCTCCCCTCCCCCCCCCCCACCCCACTATACATTGATTCGAGTGACTAGGCACCCGCTCCCCACTACCAGATCCATCAGATTACCAGCAAATGATACGCTGACCCAACTTACCGCCCTTTTGCAATAGCTCACCGGATTACGATAAGCCCACTTTGTCCCCACAGTCCGGGTTTTTAAGCTACAAAACCTTACTGACTTCTTTCATGCCATTTCTTTGATATTTCAATGCTAGGCAGCAACTATTAAGTAATGAGCATAAGGAAGTTACCTAAGAAATTTTGGCGCAGCTCAGCTGGGTGGGGCATTATACTGTTTCCCACCGACTACCTGGCGATGCTCTATGTAGACCTGTTAATTCGCTGCAGACCTATATGCAATAGCACATATATTCGTTCCACAAGCTTAGGCAAGATTTATAGGTTGGAAAGAAAGTCCTGTCACTGTTGTGATTTTTTTCTTTTTTATTTTCTAACTCAACATGAAATAAAAACTAATCAATAATATAATCGCCATTGTTAGCCACTACAGTGCTCCACCTAATGGGCAACTCAGCTATCCCCTTCTCCCAGAACTGAGGAGGCTGCGAGTCGAAGAAGTAGGCAACTTCTCGATTGATGCCATCAAATTCGCTGAAGGTTTTCTTACCTAGGAAAGCCTTGAGGGAGCGGAACAAGTAGTAGTCGGAGGGTTAGCTAGAGACTATGATGGATGGGGAATCGTCCCACCCAGCCCTTCAATTTGGCGTGGGCTCTCGTTAGCCCCACTGTCTGGCGTTATCAATGGAGGAAGGTGCACCGAAGTCGTCTCGGCCGCTTTTCTCGAAGAGCTTGCGCGAATTTCTGGAGTTGGGCGGCGTAAACGGTAGCGGTAACCGTATGCCCTTGCGGAAGCAGCTCGTGGTGCAGCATGCCCTTCGAATCCCAGAAGCAGCAGAGGAGGACCTTCTTGGAGTGCAGGTTCGATCTGGGTTGCGTAGGCGGGTCTTCTCCTCGAGGGAGCCACATGGCACGACGTAGGTTGGAATCATAGAGGACCCAGCTTTCATCTCCAGTCACCATATCTTCCAGAAACTCCTTCCGGTTACGGTGTAGAAGGAGGGATCGACAGATGCTCACCCTGGCATACCGCGTGCCATCTGTTAGAGCATGAGGTATCCATCGCGTGAGGACTTTTCTGTAGCCAAGGGCCTGAAGGCGGTTTAGAGCTGTTGTATGGCTACACCCTAGCCTTGTCGCAATACTGCGCGTGGTAGCCTCTGGATCCTCTCGCGAAGGGTTCGGGACGGCGAATCTTCTACGCGCGTAGGGCGTCCCAGACGAGGTTTGTCTTCGAAGATCGTCTCTCCTTTCGCGAAGCGAGCGAACCAACGGTGGACAGTCCTGACGGTGGTGGTGTCCTCCCCCAGGCAACAGTTTATGTTAGCAGGCGGCTGTCGTCGCTCAGGTGCCTGCGGCGCTCACTCATAGAAGATGATCACTCGAAGCTGCTCCAGTGAAACTGACATCATAAATAAACACAGGGAAAGCAGGAGCCTTGATATACCTCTTGTGGAAAAGCTTCGAGAATGTTCTACAACCTTAGCATGTTACGTCATGTTCGAGCTCCGAAGATCAAAAACTGTAGGCTATCTAAAAAAACACTGACAGGACTTTCTTTCCAACCTATAGTTAGTCTCATCGAACAAAGCGGACGTGTAAAAATCGGATAGCAAAAGAAGCGGTAGTGCAAAATGTCCCTCCCAAGTCGAATTGCGCTGTTTTTTTATCGCTTTGTTACACAGGTTTAGCACGGAAGGAGGAATATGCTTTTGCTCGGCTTCCGTCTAAGGGCACGTGCGAAACGGAAGCTGAGCTATCTCTTTGCTTTCGACCCCCCTCAATAATTCTCATTTATTAGATTTTACAACATAGTCCATTTAATCTCTAAAGATTTTATTTGGTGAAATGGAACCGTGTTTACTGAGGTCGCTATTTGACAAATCGTCATTTCCAAAACCTGAAAATGGCTCAAAGTTCTCTATTTGCAGTGTACCTGGCCGAACTTGTCGTGCTAGGCTAGTTAACAGTTGGCGGTTCCGTCTTACCAGACCAATGTGGCAAACAATAAGAAAACACGTCCTATAAAGAATGCCCCAGTTTGGAGAAGAAGACCAGACGCGGCAACCATTGTTTGCAGTGATCGCAAGAGTGCTGAGCTATGGGCAAAAGTCGAACTCCAGGCGGGGGTCGAACCCGCATGCATCTTCCGGTGACCGTTTGAGCGCGCTATCCATCTGAGAGGATATCCAATCTTCCGCAAGGCAGTTGTTTTTGCCAGTCCTCCGTCTACGGCACGTATGTACAATTCACCCCATTGCACTCTCCGCCCCAGATAACCACGCCCCTTTTCACCGCAACATGATTTACTTCTTTATTATACACGTTATACACTGTATACTGCACTTACACTAGTTTTTCACAATTTTCGTATATTACCCATATAGATTGTTGAATGCGCTTTTATTGAATGGTGCACGTGGCTCCGCCCCCGACGACTCTGCCCACTTATTAGTTGATTTGTTGAAAATTTACCACTTATTACTTTGCCCTCCGACATCCATTTTTAGTGATCTTTTCACAGGTATGATGTACATACATTGGGCTATTTTGTGAACCACACTGTGCCGTTCCTCCTCTGCCGCAGTGGATAGCGCACTCGCTCGGTCAGATGAAGGTCCAAATTCGACCACGCTTGTGGTCTGACCTTTGCCCATAACTCAGCATTTTTTGTGAAAACTTTCGAAGCGCGAGGTGTTATGTCAAACAGCAGTTATCATAGTAAAAGCGTTGTAGTGTTCTTATATGCTCTTGAGTGTTCTACACCCAAAAGCTGTGCTAAGCTGGAGTAGTCCTGATTCTGTGGTTCTCCAAACAAAGCCAGGGATTACGACGCTGTCAGAAAAGAAAACAAATCCTCTGTGGTAAGTCCCATGGGTGGCTGGCGGATGTTTTCATTGAAATATCACGAGAAAGCCATCGGGCGTGGGCCGTAGTGGATGAGGAGCACGCGCTGACATTACAAGTGATTCCATAGTTCTTCATGTTCAGTCTTAGAAGAGCCAGACGATTAGAACTCCTGCGCTGAGTCGCGTCGAGCTGTCGCCCTTCCTGGGGTTGTGCCCGATTTCTGCTGAACACGACCACCTCATAGAAAATTCTCTTCTCTGGCGCGACACCCCTTTTACAACCGATCAATCATCTTTCCGAGCTTTCCCAAAAGCTGCCATCAAGCCGGTGGGGTGGGAAAACGACCGATGACTTATCAAAGATAGTGGTTTTGAAATTTTACGGCGTCGGGGACTGATAGCCCCGAGACCGTAAAGTAGGCGTGAAACGGGGAAAATCAACATTCCGAAGAACTTTCGGCGCTATTCGCCTTGGAGGGGTGCTCCGCACTTTCACTATTTACTTTTGCCACTCATGTCATATAACAGGTCCAACTTTGGTCAGACCTGTCAGCTCCTGTGAATATGCGACATTGTTCAAGTGAACCACTTTGGTCACAGAAATTCATATGTCTTCACAACGTGTTTGCGCAAACTTAGCTGGCATCAATCGGTGCCCCCACCAAGCCGAATTGCGCCACTTTTACCTGAGGCTTGTTGGGTCTCTCCCTTCCTTTTCTGGTACGACGTCCCTTCCCCATAAATTAGATTATTGAGGCGGGTTCGGAAAGACAAAGAGATAGCCCCAGCTTCCGTTTCGTTTTTTGCCTTTAGGACAGAAGCCGACGCAAAGCATATTCCTCTGCTAAACCTGTGTAACAAAGCGATAAAAAAAACAGCGCAATTCGACTTGGGAGGGACATTTTGCACTACCGCTTCTTTTGCTACGTCCTGTTTTACACGTCACACTTTGGTGAGACTTGTATAGGTTGGAAAGAAATTCCTGTTCAGTGGTTTTTTAAGAGCCTACAGTTTTTGATCGTCGGAGCTCGAACATGACGTAACATGCTAAGGTTGTAGAACATTCTCGAAGCTTTTCCACAAGAGGTATATCAAGGCTCCTGCTTTTCCCTGTGTTTATTTATGATGTCAGTTTCACTGGAGCAGCTTCGAGTGATCATCTTCTATGAGTGGCGCCGCGGCACTGGAGCGACGGCAGCGGCCCGTAACATCAACTGTGCCTTGGGGAGGACACCACCACCGTCAGGACTGTCCACCGTTGGTTCGCTCGCTTCGCGAAAGGAGAGACGATCTTCGAAGACAAACCTCGTCTGGGACGCCCTCGCGGCGTAGAAGATTCCGCCGTTCTCGAACCTTTCAGAGAGGATCCAGAGGCGCTACACGCCGGCAGTATTGCGACAAGGCTAGGGTGTAGCCATACAACAGCTCTAAACCGCCTTCAGGCCCTTGGCTACAGAAAAGTCCTCACGCGATGGATACCTCATGCTCTAACAGATGGCACGCGGTATGCCAGGGTGAGCATCTGTCGATCCCTCCTTCTACACCGTAACCGGAAGGAGTTTCTGGAAGATATGGTGACTGGAGATGAAAGCTGGGTCCTCTATGATTCCAACCTACGTCGTGCCATGTGGCTCCCTCGAGGAGAAGACCCGCCTACGCAACCCAGATCGAACCTGCACTCCAAGAAGGTCCTCCTCTGCTGCTTCTGGGATTCGAAGGGCATGCTGCACCACGAGCTGCTTCCGCAAGGGCATACGGTTACCGCTACCGTTTACGCCGCCCAACTCCAGAAATCGAGCACAAGCTCTTCGAGAAAAGCGGCCGAGACGAGCTTCGGTGCACCTCCTCCATGATAACGCCAGACCACATGTGGCTAAAGAGACCCACCGCCAAATTGAGGAGCTGGGCTGGGACGTTCCCATCCACCATATTCTCCAGACCTAGCCCCTCCGACTACTACTTGTTCCGCTCCCTCAAGGCTTTCCTAGGTAAGAAAACCTTCAGCGAATTTGATGGCATCAATCGAGAAGTTGCCTACTTCTTCGACTCGCAGCCTCCTCAGTTCTGGGAGAAGGGGATAGCTGAGTTGCCCATTAGGTGGAGCACTGTAGTGGCTAACAATGGCGATTATATTATTGATTAGTTTTTATTTCATGTTGAGTTAGAAAATAAAAAAGAAAAAAATCACAACAGTGACAGGACTTTCTTTCCAACCTATAAATCTTGCCAAGCTTTGTGAACGAATATATGCTGCTATTACAAATGGTCTGCAGCGAATTCACAGGGCTCATAGGAGACATCGCCAGTAAGTAGTCGGTGGGAAACAGTATAATGCCCCCCACCCAGCTGAGCTGCGCCAAAATTTCTTAGGTAACTTCCTTATGCTCATTACTTAATAGTTGCTGCCTAGCATTGAAATATCCAGAAATGGCATGAAAGAAGTCAGTAAGGTTTTGTAGCTTAAAAACCCGGACTGTGGGGACAAAGTGGGCTTATCGTAATCCGGTGAGCTATTGCAAAAGGGCGGTAAGTTGGGTCAGCGTATCATTTGCTGGTAATCTGATGATGTGGTTAGTGTGGCGAGCGGGCTGCCTCAGTCACTCGAACAATGTATATTAGAGGGCGAGGGGGGGAGGGGAGGAAGGAAGTGGACAGATTCCGAAGTTGATGTGTCTGGGGATAGGAGCGGAGCAGTGGAGACCATTGCACAGAGAACCCCATTGAGAGTCGCATTTGGTCGCTGGGGGGGGGGGTCTAAGGGAAAGGTCAGTCAGTATTGTGGAACAACGGAATCATATTGAGATGTGAATCTTCCTAGACGAATGGGTGACTTTAGCCTGCACAGGCGGGCTTAAACCTTTTAGCCGCATCAGCGTAGAGTAGAATGCATGGTGCCCACACACAAGAGATCAATTAAGAGATTATGGGGACTATTCTCTCATTCAATTCAGCAAAAAGATGCATCCTGAAGCATACTGAAGTCTTGAAATAAGTTATAGTGGCAGGAGAAATCGATTTCTTAGCCACTTGGATTTTTGTCAATAAAAAAACTTATCTAAATCTCTTGAACTGTCCGTTTCCTGAAAAAAGTGTTTGAGGAAGCGTGAGCTTCGTCTTTCCAAAGACGTCGGGTTTCTCGAACGCCCAAGGACGTTGTGAGTTCCTGCCCTTTACAGAAGGTATTTGTAAATTGATGTGCTTCACCTCAATGACACCAATAGGCGTCAGAATTACACTGGAACAGGAACCGTACCAAGACCCCGCCCTCGAGTTGGGGTTCCACTGACACCGCCTCTTCCCCTATTCCGAACCCATATCGCAGTGGAAGGAGGCGCAAGCCCGCACCTGTTTTTCTTGCCTTGATCACGGTTAAAGTTTAGAATAGTCTAAGACACTCTTAACATCTGGTAAAGGCAATCAAAGTCGCCGGTGAACAGTCTTACGGAAGGACAAGGTCGTCTCGATAAGCCTAAAAGCTTGGCTTGGTGAGGGACATAGGCGCTGCTCATTGACAACCCTCTCACCTCCCTCGCTCGCTCCCGCATAGAGACGCTAACACTTGGATTTCACCAACCGCTGCGAAAACTATGAGGAGAAGGTGCACTTCATCGGAGCTACTCGACGGGCGGATGCGTGTCGAAACACCCTTTGAGCGTTTCTGACTCGTCTGCGCCTTCCAACCGAGACAATGCTTCCCTGGGATCTTCTACCCAAGTGGGCTCGGGCACACTGAATAGTCAACGTGCCACCACCGTAGGGAGCGCAGTTTCCGCCCACTGAAATATTTCCCCATTACCGTGAACTCGAGGATCAGCTTCCTCAAAGGGTAGTTTTTGGAGAGCAACTCATATGTGAGAAAGATGGAATGTGCGAGGTCACAATGGTCATAGCTATATGGTGAAGAGGGCGCAGAACAAATGACGAGGTAAAAAGGTTTGAGCTCAAGCAGTTTGGAAACTCAAATATTTTTTTTCAATACTCGAACAGGAAAAAGGGCAACTATTTTTATGCGTGCAGTGACGATCAACCGTAAATGGACAGAGATTAAACCCTGCCCAGTACTCTACACCGCAGCTGTTCAGTGCACTCTCGTGGAGTAGAACCGAGTGTGTAGCGAGGGTACCAGGGTACAGCATGTTGGTTGGCTTGTGAGTGAGTGCAGTGCAACACCATCTTGATAACTGCCTCCTTTCTCCTCAATGTAATATCTATGCCAATCTGGACTGTCCCTACTACATAATTACCGACATTTTCTCAAACTTCACTTGGGCATGGCGGTGCTGATATACACGGGTTGATGAGAAAAAAGAAAATTTCAGCAAGTGGAAAATAATCTGCTTTAGCCAAACTCGATCTCGAGCCTCAAATACACCCCCCCCCCCATAAATTTTTCGCTGCAACGATGACCTACACGTAAGAGTAAATTGCGTGTGCGCTGCACCCGACGACACTATGCGCCAGCAATGCAGGAACGGCTGTTCAACCACTCATGATCAGAATGGGGCAAGGCTATCTATTTGCTGGCATAAAACGAACAGATCCAGAGAACTCACACAGTGGGGCTGCCAGGGGTCCCTACCTGGAGTGTTCTCCACGGTCTCTCTGGCTTAGTTCTTCTGAAAAAGTCACTCAGCAACTACAGGTTTGTAGCCAGGGTAGAGCATCGTTGCGTTTGAAACACACAGGAGGTCATACTGTTCGGCCTGGTGAGGGAGGGGCTGGTGGTCGTTGTTGGGAGAAGGTGAGAGTCGTATGTGGCTTTGAGAGGAATTTGCCGTGTTTGGGAAATATTGTTCCCGGTTTCCTGTTCCTTTTCGGGTTTTCCCCGTGTCCTGATGCCCGTGTCGTATATTACAACTACACTTCACATCCCGAGGATGGAGAGGGCGTGGCCACGTACTTTCTCTGGGATCCTGCAGTTCTGGGGTAACTGCAATCGTGCCTTTGTCCTGCGCAAGACGTGATGACAGATGTATCGAATGAAAATAAGGATAAAGTCTTCGCCGTTAATCAATCCCTTTGTGGGATGCGGCACGCATTCTACTTCCATTCAGAATCGTAGTGGCTTATTGAATGTGATGTGGCCATATACAATGAATTGCCGAGAGCCAGCCATGACAGGTCAGTGTTCTGGTCTATCCCAGACGAATCTGGTACAATTTACCGTCCCGCGAGGGCCCAGAAATGCCCCTTGGTTAGCCTGGGCGGGAATCGACCCGGGATTCGAACCCGGGACCGCTTGAATAGTGAGCGCGCACTTGTCACTACACTACGTCCGCCTCGAAAAATGAAGATATTATGCATGATAAACGCTATCTACCCCATCTTAAGTGAAGAACGTACACATGCCCTATCGTTCGAGAAGGAAAGTACGAACGCGGTCTTAAGAAATGAAGGGGTCGGATTCCATTACAATCCATCAAAAAAACTGATAGAGTGCTTCTCTATTTCGTCCTTTCCGTATTCGTTACACAAATGGCTTATTCATGTAGATGATGCGGCGTTGGTAGTAGAAGAATGTTCATGAAAGGCCGCTGTTATTCATAAAATTCTGGTATTGTGAATGAATATATTTGTCTACCCTCCCCTTCAACAAGAACTGCCTAGGGAAAAAGTGGAACAAAAAGTCGCCAATTTAATCATATTGAGGATTCTTGAAAATCGTTCTCTATGCATTTGGAACTTACGTATCCAAAGGTTTTGAAAGCGAATCAATGACAAAGAAAAAAAACAAAGACAAACACCCAATCTGAAGCCTCACAAAATCCCCTCCCTTAAAGGTTGATGTCAAGCGCCCACAGTTATAAATATTCGCAGACATGTGTTTTTAGTTGGTGAGAGGAGGAAGGGGGGCTGGACGGGACAAAGATTTGCTTTCAGCACGTTTTTCTAGCTGTCAAGCAGACAGGAAAACATCGTAAAGTGCACATGATGAACACCACAAAACTGCCAGAGAAAGGTTGTAATAGTCTATTAACATGAAGAAGCTAGGCCGCAAATAGAGCTTCTCCATAGATTTCGAATTTTGTGAGAAGACCAAGGCGCTCATCAAGTGGGAGGTGTACGATTACAGAGGGCTACGACTTTAACGCAACTTTAATAACTGAACTATGATGCCACCAGGAGGACTTTGGGCTGAAAATTGGTTGGTTTCAGATTGCATGTGGAGTGGCGTGTAGGACGGGCCGAACATTTGGGCGTGATAGGTCATTAATTGGGGCATACGCGAGGCTTTGCCGTCCCAACACGCTTGATAAGCAAAACCAATAAAGCAACACATCTTTTTAATGGAAGCACGCAGCCGAGCCGCACGGCCACGTCATATCTGCTCTTGGCGACCTTCTTGAGGTAAAGCTCAGAGGCGCGCAGTTCGTCGAGACGGGGAGAGGGAGCATTTTGCAATTTCACTGCTTCACTGCTTCCGGTTTACAAGTCTCACTCTGGTAAACTTGTAAGCTCTTGTGAAGCTGGAACAAGCTCGTCTAGCCACCATTATAAAACGTGTCAACTCGATAAAAGGCTATCTAGATGGATCAACAACAAAATGCCCCCTCCCCCCGTCGCCGAACTGCACCCAGGCCTTCAAAAGCGGTCTGAGGAATGCTCGTGCGTTGGATTGCCGACATGAAGTGTTACTGACTCCAGTCTATTCCAAAAGGAGGATACAGGAACAGACATGATGTTGTAGGGTCGCCGCCACCGTACGCCCTTTTCCATATTACCTTTTCGTCTGCATTTGGTGCACTTCACACCACGAAGTAGACGGGGCGGGACCAACGTGCGTGGCTTCGTGTGCCTTCTTTGACCATGGATAGTTCCGTGGGATAGTTCCATCTAGGACATTCGTCATCTTTTGTTCTGCTCGACATGGTCACATTTGTCCCAAAACGAGAATGTGAGGCCATCGCTCACTCCCAAACGAGCATGCAGCCCATGCCCACCCCGGGCTTCTGGAATTATGTAACCAGTCGGATCGCCACGGCTGACGCCGAGCTCTCCTCCTTCTTTTTAGCTCGGCTTCGCCGAGCTGGCCTGGCTTGCGCCAGGCGCACATCATAACGGGATGGAATTAGTTAATTGTTCCCTGAAGTTGATTCATATTATTATCCGAATTTTCAACTGTATTCACCTAATTTGTCCAAAAATGATTTGAGGTTTAGCAGAGGCAGAAGATAAAAGAACTGGAAGCGAAAGCCGGACTCCTCTCCCAAAGCGATGAGAACGGATTCCAGCGCCAGCGCTCGACCAGCAAAACTCCCAGAGCTTTAAATCTTCGCCTAAGAGATGATGCATTCGAGAATTGTCCTCAAGAGATTTATCCCTCAAGGCCTTCAATTTATTGCCCGCGTTTGTAGACTCTAAGAATTTGTGTATTATGCATCTCTTGTTCGAATGGTTTGCGCTTTATTTTCTCGATTGGCGACGCCTATAGCTGAAACGAGGCTGACGAGGCCGAACTATCCTGTACCGGGCCCCTAGTCCGGTTCCAGTCACCCTTGCTAGTCTGACCCTGTCCATTATATAGCCATCCTGACTGAGGCAGGATTTAACCAGCGTGAAAACGGAGACACTAATGTAGTTGGAGGAGGCTAATTTTCGAGAGAATAGCGCCACGGCAACTCTGTTGTTCGTTGCGCACGAGTGTATCCCCTTATTAAGTTTAGGCTTGAGGTCGCCACACTCACAATCAGCTGTTACCCTTCAGCCCGGCCCAAGAACGCGTTTGTCAAGCAGGAAAGCAATTCAGCAATCAAAAACAGTATCAGACATTTTGTAATGCAAATTGTTAACTATAAAATATTAATGCACTGGATAGTTTATAGCTAATCCATGTCGACTGTTTCTTTCAAATAAAATATTGGATCTCACGTGTGATTGGAATTTCTTGTTTTAATTCAGAGCTTCGAGCATTAATGTGGTAGGGAGTGGTGAGCACAACGAAACTTGCGGCGACACCGTGGGCTGTGAGCGAGGCCGGGCTTCGGCGTTGAGCCACGTATTTTTGAGCTCAGAAGCTAATATATTCCTACGCTTTGCGCCCAGGAGTCCCATGTCCATGGAAACCGTCTCATTACGACTCAAATAAAACTTTGCCGTTGAATGATCTACGAGAGGTAGATGAGGGTCCTTCTATTCTATAAACCAGTAACTTTTGTGTGTCGGTTTGTATGTATGTAAGTATATATGTATGTCTGTCCGTCCGCAAAATGCTTCACGGGTTAGAATTAGTGGAAGGAAGAACGACCGCTAAGCAAACCGGAAACCGATTGGTGCAGATGTATCAGTCCAATGTTTTGATTGTGATAACAGCCTCCGCTATATAAGACAACCATTCGGTACACTCCGAGCCATTGCACGAGCTGCTGGCGTGGCAGCTGGACGTGTGCTCGTGCGGGGGCAGGGTGGGGTGGGGCCGAGGGGGCCACGAGTGACCCCTCCCCTTGACTTTCCTGCCCCCTGCCACGTTGCTCAGGGGCATGAGCATGCTGCAAGTGGAGGAAGCAGTCGGGACGCGTCCGACTGGAACACTGGGGCGTTTTTTCAAGGTATGATATAGGTTATGGCACAGGAATATGTGGGTGACAAGAACTGCTAGCCGCTGATAAAGGGAGTTAGAGTGGAACAGACAACATACTCATAACGCGGTACACAGCATCAGTTCAGCAAATGATATCAAGGGGAAGGTGGAGAATGCGACGGCGGGTGACAAGAAATGATAACAGTTGATAGGGCCTCATAGAGATTTTTGCAGTTGTTGTTCAATCAACATTGCTGCGACCTTACACACGGAAATTATGGATTTAGTAAGAAGCGACATTGATGACGGGTGACAAGCAATTTTATCAATTGATAAGTAAAGATAAGGGGACATTTTCACGACATCTCTGACCACTACACTGCCAAAAAAGCCTCTCAGTAAGCGAAATTTTCCCACAGCCATCACTCCTCTGATAGCACTAGAAAATGTACTCATCCCACTAGGGGGGGGAGGGGGGGAGCGCCATCAGTGTCGCTATTACTTCGATCACCCGTCATCAGTGTCGCTATTACTAAAACTCCATAATTTCGTGGTGTAAAGGCTCCAGCATTTGATTGAACAACAACTGCAAAAATCTCTATGAGGCCCTATCAACTGTTATCATTTCTTGTCACCCGCCGTCGCATTCTCCACCTTCCCCTTGATATCATTTGCTGAACTGATGCTGTGTACCGCGTTATGAGTATGTTGTCTGTTCCACTCTAACTCCCTTTATCAGCGGCTAGCAGTTCTTGTCACCCACATATTCCTGTGCCATAACCTATATCATACCTTGAAAAAACGCCCCAGTGTTCCAGTCGGACCGTCCCACTGCTTCCTCCACTTGCACATGCTCATGCCCCGCTGAGCACGTGCAGGGGGGGAGGAAGCAGAGGGGAGGGGGATCACTCCGGTGCCCCCCATCGGCCCCACCACCCTGCCCCCGCACGAGCACACGTCCAGCTGCCACGCCAGCAGCTCGTGCAATGGCTCGGAGTGTACCGAATGGTTGTCTTATATAGCGGAGGCTGTTATCCTAATCAAAACATTGATTGATACATCTGCACCAATCGGTTTCCGGTTTGCTTAGCGGTCGTTCTTCCTTCCACTAATTCTAACCCGTGAAGCATTTTGCGGACGGACAGACATACATATATACTTACATACATACAAACCGACACACAAAGTTACTGGTTTATAGAATAGAAGGATAACACATAACTACTTCTTCGTAGATCTTCAACGGCAAGTTATTTTCGACGTAGAGACGCGTCTTCCATGGACATGGGACTCCTGGGCGCAGCGCTATGCGAAATATATTACTTCTGTTGCAGCTTCAAAATACGTGGCTCGCCAGAAGCCGCGGCTCGCTCCACAAGCCACGTGTCGCCCAACTTTCGTTCGTGCTCACCACTCCCCACCACATAATGCTCGAAGCTCTGAATTAAAACAAGAAATTCCAATCACACGTGAGATCCAATATTTTATTTGAAAGAAACAGTCGACATGGATTACCGCTATAAAACTATCCAGTGCATTAATATTTTATAGTTAACAATTTGCATTACAAAATTTGTCGTGGATACTGTTATTTGCTGAATTGCTGGTTTTCAGCCTTGACCACGCGTGCTTTGGGAGCGGGCTAAGGGGTAACACTGATGCGTGGTGTGGCGACCCTCAAGCCTAAGCTTTAATAAAGGGGATCACTCGGTGGCGCAGAACAACAGAGTTGCCGTGGCGCTATTCTCTCGAAAATTAGCCTCCTCCAACTACATTAGTGTCTCCGTTTTCACGCTGGATTAAATCCTGCCTCAGTCAGGATGGCTATGTAATGGACAGGGTCAGACTAGCAAGGGTGACTGGAACCGGACTAGGGCGCCCGGTCCAGGGATAGTGTCGCCTCGTAGCCCGCTTCAGCTATAGCGTCGCCAACATGAAATAAACCAAATTCGAAACAAAGATCATAATACACAAATTCTTGAGTCTACAAACTGCGCAATAAATTGAGGGCCTTGAGGGATAAATCTTCTTAACAAACAATTCTCGAATGCATCATCTCAGCGAAGATTTAAAGCTCTGGGGAGTTTTGCTGGTCGTGCGCTGGCGCTGGCAATCGCTTTCCATTCGCTTTGGAGAGGAATCCGGCATTCGCTGCCAGTTCTTTTATCTTCTGCCTCTGCTAAACCTCAAATCATTTTTGGACAAATAAGGTGAATATAGTTGAAAATTCGGATAATAATATGAATCAACTTCAGGGAAAAGGATCCACAGCAGCTTCGGATTTGCGCGGCGCGAGTCCCCAAGCGGTCAAGAGATGCGGAGTCATAGCGGCGTTAAACGCGATCCATCCGCGGCAGAAACCCACTAATTTGACACTGAAGGCGCATAGCAAACCTGATGGGTAACTCAGCTAGTTTCTACAGTCTCGCCTAATGCGGACGTTATCGAACGTTTCGTTAGCCGGCTGCCGTTTGGATTCCGCCGCCCAACCTGTTCGCTGTTGATTTTGGTCGCCATGCCGTCCTTCACAGTAGGTGAGAAGAGCCTGGAGTCACAAAGCCAGCTCCCCTAAATGCTTACGCAGCGGTCAAGACTGTACGCACAATTGTAGCCCTCGTCCATTTTCGCGAAGGGGGGGGGGCATTTTGCACTTTTGATACTTCCCAGACATGTCGACCCTTGAAAACGCCTCTTCTCGAGCTAACAGGTTTTACCATGATGGCTTGACGAGCTTGCTCCAGCTCCACAAGAGTTCACAGGTTTCACCAGAGTGGGACTTGTAAACCGGAACTAGTGAAACAGCGGAAGTGCAAAAATGCCTCCCTCTCCCTTCCGCGCCGCCCCCCCCCTTGTTCGCCGAACGCGCCGTAGCCCTTATCGTCGCTTCTTCCGCCCACAAAAACCTCCAACTCTTCCCCAGTTAGCTAAGTGAGTGTGAGTCCAGGGGCACAACCGGTTGGGATGAGCCGTGCCTTTTGCATGCTGATAAGTGCCAGAACTGTTGACAGTAGTTCTGAGTACTTCTTTTCTAACAATCGTAATAGGTCCCCTCTATTAAATGATGATGACCATTTCAGCACAACCTCGCACACTCCATTTCAGCACAACCTCGCACACTATCTCGGAGGGTGCTGATAAGCAGATATCACATGACTTGGTTGCAAGGCTGCGCGCTTCCTCTTCCATTTTGTCTCAAAACTCGCCCGAAAATATGAAATTTATGTTCAGCGGTATAATGGCAGGTCCTCCAAGCAACTGCTTGAAGCCAGCAGAGGCATTTACACGCACGAATGTTTTTCGAACGCGACAGAGAGTCCGAATGGCATATCCCAAAAGAAGTTGATGAAGCTCGTGGTTTGGTATTAGCGCATGTATTTGTGAGCGATGGAATCCACTGGGAAAGGGACATTGCGTTAGGCAGTGCTCAGAATTCGCCATGACGCGCGTCGACGCGCTGCAATCGCAACAGCGCTCCAATCACGTGGACGCGAACGCAGCCATAGACGGGATCCTATTGGCGGTAGCAGCTCGTCTTTCGAGAGCATAGGATAACAAGAGAGCAGACTCCTCACATAGAGATAAACAAGAAGCTGCTCTTTTCACATACTGGCTGATATTCACTCGATGATCGATGACACTCTGTCCACAGGTGCCCAGCAGCGATCGATACCTGTCTGCGCTCGCATCCATAGGATTAGAGCGCTGCTGCAATTGCAGAGCGTCGACGCGCTGTAACGTGCGTCGACGCAGCGCTCGAACGATGCCTTAAGTTCTTGTCTGGCCAACAGTACGTCGTGTACGCTAAAAATCCGACACTTGTGCACCAGCGGAAAGCAGCTCATCGTCCCGTCATCTCACAGTCCACATCTAAGGGCAAACAGGGCGCACTTGCGAGAGCTGCGGTATCTGCGAGGGATCAGACGGAAGAGGGGCGGAAACGTGTAAACTTAGCCGTCCACGCCCCTTTTTCCCCCTGGTATGGCTTGTATAAGGCATCTAGTCTTTTGAGGAATTGACTAAAATGATGATCACTCACACGCCTACGAGCAAGTAAGTATAACAGAACTGCGACGATCAGCACTAGACCAACCTAAAAGTAAGTATGTAAAGGTGGAGCTCAAAAATTCTGAGCACAATCTTCTGTAATTTAACTATTCGTAGGTGTAGACTGGCGCAGCTAGTGGAAAAAAAAGTCCACACAAAATCTTTGAGATGAGGTAGGCGTGGTCACATGCTTGAATAGTGAGGTGTTTAAGGCTTCCATGAGATATTTCCATTTTGGCGAACAGTTGTCAATCATGTGGCGTTGTCAACATAGAACAAGATGACGGGTTGTTATTCATCCTACTATATGTTTAGGACCATTTTCACTTTAAATTCACCCTTTTTCAAACCAAATTCGTCCTTTTTCATACCAAATTCGTCCTTTTTCAAACCAAATTCGTCCTTTTCAAACCAAATTCACCCTCACTTCTCATCAAACACAACCACACTTATTAGGGCGGGCAACTCATCAACCAGATCACGCCAGACATCACTGCGAGCCCCGCCCCGACGGCCACGCCCACTTGTCAGCGCGGACATAGATTCTCAAATCTTGTTTCATAACTTCTGCTTTTGCTGTTTCCCACAAACACTTTGACTGGAAACCACCGTGCATTCACACATGGCTCCGCCCATTCTCTAAAGGGTTTGGCACTCTAGGCTGACCACGCCCACTGGCTTTTCGCGGAATTTCGATGTTTTTTCAAAATTTTTGCATTTTAGGGTTGCTGCGTGAAGCCCCGCCCACTGTGAGATGCTCCGCCCACTTTGAATAAGCCCGCCCACTTTTCAAAAATGGCGGTGCAGATCGGCGAGTATATCGAACAAACAGACGAAGCCGAATTTTATAAATTTTTTAATTATGGGGCTAGACTATATATTGGGGTGATATGGGCGTCGGCGGACCCCTGATTCAAACTTACGTAAGCGTGTGCTAAGGAGTGCAGGATTCGCAGCGTTGCTCTACCTGTTACGATTCGACTACTACAGCGTCTGGAAGAGCCAGGCCAGCTCGGCGAAGCCGGAGCTAAAGAGAAGGAGGAGAGCTCGGCGTCAGCCGGGCGATCCGACTGATATTGAAATATCCTACGAGGAACCCATCCTATGCCAGGTTCACATGCCACGCCTATTCAGTCTCGAGGATATGGAGGTAGCAGACATTACGCGCTGTGCAATTAGTAGTAACTTCCTCGCCTAGTCGATTTCAGCCAATGCGCAAGCATACAGCAGAGAAAGACGGAGCGTTCGCATGATAAATCAGACGATGAAAGACGATACATACGAGCGAGACCAAAAGGCACTACCTCTGGGCGTCTACACTCATAATGCAGCGTTCAGACTTTGCGATGGCGCGCTCTAACGCGCTGAAATGTGCGTCGAAGGTGCAACCACCAGAGCTGCGCGTTTCTCGTTAACCCGTTACTGCCGTAGAAAACGAAACGCGGGATGGCTGGCAATTCTACACTTCTGAACCACCGCCGTAGAATTTGTTAAGACTATCAACTCTGCACCTCACATGCCGCACTTAATCAACGCTACTAGACAGTTATCCGTGAAGGTAGCTTCTAGAAGAGACTTTCATACTTTGCGTCAGCGACAGCGAGACAGAAAGAGCGCGAAAGATTGACGACATCTCTGTTGACGGCTAGTGAGTTGAGGATATAAATCTAACGCTTCGAACATACTCTCAAAACTCAAGATTGATGCCTTGACCTTCCTAGTCGCTAGCGCACGCTCAAGAGCATAAGCAAAGTATGAACGCAGTATGAACGCAGTCTGAAGGCCAATGATGTGTCTCTGGAAGTGGAAAAAGCGATCAGAAGCGATGTAAAGTTAATGAGGGACATCACGCCAGACTCAAGGCAGTACCCTGCGGGTAACCATATGGATAAAAGGATAAAGTCTTCGCCGTTGATCAATCCCTTTGTGGGATGCGGCACGCATTCTACTTCCATTCAGAATCGTAGTGGCTTATTGAATGCGATGTGGCCTATACAATGACTTGCGGGGCCAGCCGATGTACACTCAGTGTTCTTATCCTCCCAGACGAATCTGGTACAATTATGTCGTACCGTGAGGGCAGAGAGTTTGGTTTGCCTGGGCAGGTGTTGACCAAGGATTCCAACCGAGGACCGCGCGAGTCATAAGCGCGCCACTTGTCACTGCACCTCCGCTCCCCGTAGCATTTTTAATCCGCATATTCAAAATGAGCATTCGTGAGTCCATTGATGTACCAGTGTCAAAGCCCAGTCTTGTCGCTTGCCGAAAAAAGACAACCTAGCGCTACGCCAAGCCCATTCCCAGTTGACACATTCCATCATCCGCAGCAAACAAGACTGTATATTACCTCCGCAGGACTATCCCTCCGCGACTCTGGGCGCCTGCGTTCTGAGCCCAGGCCTTGATTAGAGGAAGAGATACACAGGCGCTGGTGAGTGGGCCCCTCTCCCCTCCCCCAAAATACGCTGCGGACCTCTCCTATTGTTTCGAATCAGGCATCAAATATTGGCTTCACAATCTTCCTAGTGAAATATTCCTAGGCAGCCATCCTACTCGGTTTCATAACACGACGCAAATCCAGTGTGGGTGCAGGGCACGTCGTACGCTGGGCAATCCGCAGCGGAGAGTCGTACTTCCTCGTCGCCGTGATTGGGTGGTCCTATATGGTCTTGAAAGTTTTTCCGTTGTTGCCTTTTCTCGGCTGGGCCCGCTTCGGATGTGCTATAGCGCTACCCCCATTGTGGGCGGCAAAATTTTGGAAAACCAAAAATTCCTCCGGAAATGTATGGTAGGAAGCTGGAAAGAGTCAGTAGGATGCTGAGTAGGGGTCGTACCAAACAAGGATATTGGAGGGGGGGGGGACGGTTGTATTTTGCAGATAATTTCCCTAACGACAGGACGTGCCATGAGTAGTAGCATTGTTTGCTGCGGAAGAGAGGACGTGTCAGTGGCAATGAGCTTGGCACGGCGCCAAGTTCGTTTTCCACCACTCGCTGAAGCGGGCAAGCGACAGCAGTTGGTGGAAAACGACTGATACGAACAAAATGACCTAGTCTTCTCGCTTGTTTGCTTCAGCAGTTAGTGGAAAACGGATTTGGCGATGTGCCAAACCCACCGCTTCAGACACACCTCATCATCCGTAGCGAACAATACTGTAGCTAGGCACTCTGGTGCAACTTCGTCGGATTACGGTACTCCTAATTTCGAACAACGAGTTTTGAAATACTTACACGCTTCTTTTCGGGAACGATTTCTTTGATATTCTATTGCCGAGTAATATTTAGTGCACATAGGTGCGAACTATCGACTCTAAGCCAGGGGAGAGGGACTTCTGCCTGGGCACAGTGAAAGAGGCCCCAACTCGAATGAGCCACTTCTTCACTTTTTACGAGGTTCCCTCTGGACATAGATTGGAAGAAAGGCTTCGGCAAAACCTTTTCTCGAATTCTGTAACTAAATTAAAGTACTTCTTCGGATGTCCTTCAAAGAGTTCATCAGATATTATTATTACAGCAATTCATTGTCACT